>CAXIUG010000008.1:0-24804 GCA_964034925.1 Tricholoma hemisulphureum | reverse complement strand
TAGGCGGCCTTTAACTTAGCTTCGTAATAATCAATACGCAGGAATTGGAGACTACATACACAAGCATGACGCTCCTCAGTAAAGCAAATATAAACCAACAGGACTGTAAAGGCATAGACAGGACTCGGACTCGGAGTGGCAAGTTCAACTCGGCGAGTAGAACTTGAAGTACTAGCATCATAGTAATCGACGTGAACTTTGAAAAGCCGAATTGGGGAATGAATGTAACATGCAATCCTGTACATGAACAATGAGCAGACAGTCGCGACCAGCCGCGAAGAGAAAAGCTTCACAAGTGGAACACAATAGAATGTGAAACGCACGATGGAAGGTGAGGTAGGATATCATGACAAGCAACAGAACGTTTGGAATCATCTCTCATGAAAAGTTTCCAACAGAAGTAGAACCTCCAGGGACATCAGATTTCCCTTTCAATATCTGTGCCACCATAGCGGAGGTAGAACGATACTCTGTCTCTGCAATTGGCACCCGTTGATTTTGATCATGATTGCTACTGGCAATGCTGATGTTCGAATCGCTTTCCTGGGGGCGATGCCGTTTAATGAATGCGGTTTTCTGGAGTTTGTCTTCAAAGAGTGACATCTGTCGGATTGACATCTGTCGGATTGCATTGCGTAGGTGATTCCGGAATCGCTTTATCATTTCATCGCGGATATTTCGAGGAAGCCAAGATGGTAGTTGCACTGGATAAACAGTGGAATGACATCCACGAATAGAGAGCTCATGAGGATGTTCAGCCCTGATGATCTCCATAAGCTCCCAACAAACAGGGCAGCATAGCTTCGATACTGCAACCATGGATCCTTCCATGGCCTACCCAAATGGGATACATTTAGTCGAACTAATCAGGTCAGAATGAAAGATAAGACAACGTACGTTACAAGTATGTGCCAACCTCTCGTCTTTCTTAAAGTCAAGGACGGATTCCGGACAATATTTGAGGAGCGCAGCAAGCAAAGCCTCCGCATGTAATCCTCCAAATGATAATAGGCACCTTCCAGACCCCGGAGAGAGCATGATCCGAAACATTTTAACTGTAGCCTCGGAATCCTTATTACCCTTTCCCTTATATGCCATGATTTGTTTCTCCAGGCTTTTCATGACGCTTTCAGGGTTTGAGGGGTCTAGGGTATCGCCTTTGTCTGCACCCGTCGTAGGTGCACTCGCAGTACCGTCGTATGCTGGAGATGAGGACCTTGATCCTGCCCCTATTGCACGCTTCATAACTTCTGTCATTTCGAACCAGGACGGTGTTATGGTGACCGATGAGCGATTCACAGCGAGAACTGAAATTTCGACTGAACTATCGGATTGGAAGATGTTGCGAGATCGTCGTTCTAGTAGTCGTTTCCCAAGGAACTGGTAGACAAATGTCTTGGCCCATCTGAGGAAGGAATGGATGTTGGACCCATCTTGGAGCTGAATTGAATCAGTGTCATGTTCATAGAAAACCTACATCAGCGATTGCCTACCTCCAACACGCTCTCGTCGTTGAAACCGTCCACATCGCCTGCATTATCCGTTGGGTCATCCCCATTACCCTTTATAATTTTTCCCCTGGCCCAATTCCTATATTTCATTATATGGCGGCGTTCCGGCATCAGGCATTTGACATCAGTCCCTGAGGAAGTTAAGGCAGAGATATGATTCCTGAATGCTGCAGAACTTAAAATAGAGAGTAGGACTGTGGTATGAACGTGGAGACAACCGAATAGGGATACAAGCTCTTGGCCCAGGTGAGAATTTATATCCGATGAGCCCTTTAAGACTTCCTGATGCTTGACCCTCAAGGACGTAAGTGTTGACGCGAAATTCATGAAGGTGGAGGTGACGACATGTTGGAATCCCTTGGCGGTCTGTGCAGTGTAGAGGCCATTCCTTGTCTCTGATCTTCTCACTCTTTCAATTTCCGAACCAGCAGCCGACAACAATGCCTGAACCTGTGCCCTGACATCGGGACTTAGCGATTCTGCATCGATAGACATGCTAGCCCACTTGAGGATTGAGGCAAGCGTCCGGTCACCATCATCCTCCTGGGGTTGGAGGTCCTCCGAGGTCCAATCAAATGTCTCAATCACATAGTCCATATCTTCACCAGCACGAGTCAACAAATAAACCAAACCAAGGCCCTGCCAGCTGGTAATCCGCCGCAACAGCTTTGGCCAACACACAGTAAGAAGATAGGCGAAGAAGGAGCGAGAATACTTCAACTGGAGGCTAGGCTGCGCGGCACGATAGTCATTGAGATAGGAGCACACAGTCTCTGCATGGACTTCTGAAGGTCTCGGCCCACTAGATTAGACAAAACGTGAATGAGAAGGCAAGATACAAGCTGAGGGAAACCTCACAGGATCGCGCAATGATAGGGCTCATTCTTGACCTCATTCCAAAGGCTGGCACCTGTATCAACAGACCTAATTCTATGAAATTTTGGATCTCCGTTTGTGGATTTCATGCGATAATCAGGATTGCATATCATGGTAACCTTCAACGGAAACGTGCTTTGCCCAATCGGAGTGTTGTCGTCGCCTTCAGCCCCGAGGTCAAGGTCCGTGTTGGCAGTCTTTTCTTCCACCACAAGCACCCTGGTTGAAGTATAGCAGGCGGCAATTATCTCATGATCTTGAACAAGAATTGCGCATATAGCGTCGAGTGGACCAAAGTCTTCATCAGACCGAAGTGCGTGGTTGATGTCAGTCTGGGCAGCAACTGATTCGGCATACCCGGGGATCGATGGATCTCCATCCTGGTCATTTATCGTTAGAACGAGGCGGAGCCATGCAGTGAGCCTAGTAAATTCATCAGGGTATTCCAACTCATTCAAGTGCTGGAATTAGATTCAGAGACTTGGACTCGGAACGGTGGAAACAATGCTCACTTGGGAAGTGGTCTCACCTAAGGTATTGAGCGAAGCACTGTCAGAGGCGGAATTCGACATGTTATAGGTTGCACGCGGTTAACTTGAAAGATAGAGAGCTGGACTTCGGACTCGCTGCGGACCTTGTAACTTGTTGCCAATGCGGCTGCCACTCCGAGGCTCGGACAGCCTGAGATTTGATCAATGATTAGCACTCCGATCATGATGCATGACACTCGATCATGATCATGATAAGGCTATAGATAAGATATCTAGCCTGAGATAGCCTCTGCTCATGCCCAAACGCGAGCGGGGGAGGTCTTATAGTTTCATTTAGTCAATTTTACAATAAAGAAACCCATCTACCCTGGTTTTTACTATGGGCCATTCAAGCTCAATAGTACCAGCGGCAGAATGGAACACAGCCACTCATCACCTGCCGCTGACAGTCACAGTCACACTGACAACCTCAACTTGAAGTTCTTCAAGTTGAGCTTCAAGTTGTGTCGGTCTTTCTCCTTTCTTCGTAGTCTCGCTTGCTCTCCTCCTTCCTACTCATTCCTGGTTCCTTCGCTGCTCTCTTCCGCGCTCCGTTTGTCTGTTGCTCGTTCTCCGTCACCCTGCAGGTCTGACTTTTTGTCACCTGCCTTGAGTCTGACTGTTTGTCACTCAATCCGAGCTCCCTTCAAGAACTTATCACCAGCTGGACCTGAAACCTTTCGCAGATCCTCCCGGATATCCTCTCACGTTATCTGAGCTTGCAATTTGAATTGCCTGCAGTGCCTTGGGGGCTCAACACTGTGTTTACACCACTGGCAAGCCATTCAAATTGCCTGTACCTCTCTTAGTTTTATCACGGCTAGTAGAGAGTTATCAAAATGACCACCGTGCTTACGGATGACGATTTGCTGAGGTCTCAAGTTATGGGCAGTATGTTGAATCTCGGGTTTACAGTAGCTTGCCCGCTGATTGCATCCTTACAGGGCAAATTGGTGCGACGGATGGCGAAGTCGGGGCTCTCCTCTGCGGTGGAGAATATTTTGTCACCACTCCTAATCAGACCTTTATCCCCGAGCCGCCAGCTGGAGACCGTAAAGTCATGATGCGTGCCGACAGCCTCTATGCAGACGACGATCCTATTCTCTGGCCACAACCTTATAACGCGTTTAACTGTCATCACGGTGCAATTCCTAAGCGTAATTCGCTTTCCGCCCATTTGATTATATGGACGGAACCTACGCATGAGGACTTTTTCCTCTTGAGGAACCCGGCATCCCCCATTCGGGGCCTTGGCAAGCTATCGGAATCGATGTTGGGCGAACTGAAGTCTTCTGCGTCGGTATTGTTATCTCGGGTTCATGCATTCCTGTCAAATCCGTCCAAATCTCGGGCCCCGCCTTCCCTCGGCCCAATGGTTAAAATGATTGAGCATGGTCTCGTCCGCCTTGAGTCGGTGTGGACCAACTTCCGTCAGATGGCGTTTGGTGTGAGGGATGTGCAGAGGTGTTGGCTTGAGGTAATGGCAATGTTGGATTACATGGAGGTGTACAAACCTCGGATGGACTCAGCTAAGTTGGCAGTGGGCTCCCCACCAGTCGAAGTTGCCGATACCATTGGTGTTTTCACCAGTGATGTTCGCGTCGCCCAGGACTTTTTCCATGCAGGTCTTCCATTCTGGTTGATACGGCCGGCTTCAGACCTTGGCAGAACAAATATACTTCGTGTCATCCCTCCTTTTGAATCGCGGTTCTATGGGATTTGCTTTGAGCTACACCGCTTCAAGTACCCTGTTATATATCAAGGACCTGCTAGCTCTACCCAAAAACATGAGGCAATCTTACAGTACGCTCGGAACTTCCTGCGCTATCCGGATCTTTTCTCTCACCATACCAGCGAAATGAACATGTCAGCGAGAACCCAGGCAACAAAAGACGGACCAAACCCCAAGGCCATTGTGGGTGTTAGTCATCAACGCGGTCCCAACAAGGGCAGGGCCCCGTACGGAAGTAAGGGAAAAGGAGTTGTTCGTAAGTAACCAGAGTTGTTTTTCCATACGTCATCTCACCCGCCTACAGCAGGAAACAAGCAGAAAAAATCTTCGAATCCGCCAACCGGCCGTGACAAGTTTGATGTGTACGAGAGCCCCCTCATGCCACTCCCAATCCCGGTCTGGAGGGATGCGCTGAAAGCGGTTAAAAGGGACGAAGCCCCGGCGTCTTATCGTACGCGATATCTATTTCCTGAGGCAGCAATTTTTGCTTCCACGAATGAGGCTCGCCGGGCAAAGTTCTTTGCCACATGGAATGTGTTTCGACCTGCCTGCATCTTACGAGTTTTTTCAGCGGACAGCTTAGCATCCCCCTTGTCCGGCCAACAGTGGCGGGATTTTCTTCTTGATGGGCTTTTGGCACGCAGCCACGCGTCAAGTGTGGTTCGTCAACGCGAACAGGTCAAGGCTATCTTTGCAGATGTTTTAGATGAACTTCACATTGACCTGTGTCCTCCACCGTCCAACCATTGTCCGACAGTGCCAGTTGATGAGGCACAGAAAACCCTATGGGAGTTGACAGAGCTGAATTTCCGTTTTGAGCTTCTGTCACTTGATAAACATGCCTCTGGCTCGTCATCCCATCAGGACGAAAATGAGCGACAGGCCATGGTGCTGAAGTGCTTTGATGTACCTTCCCTTGTTGCTGTCGATGTACGCCGGGCAAATTGTGGTTTACAAGCTCATGACTGGCAAGAAAGGCTACCATTTTTGCTCGCGCTGAGGGCATTAATGAGGGATTGGGATGGACTGAAGCCGACCCCTCTTTTGCTACCTGATCTGGCCTCTCATTGCATGTATACCGAAGGAGATGTCCAGCAACTTGAGGATCACGTAGCTCATTTTTATACGCAAACTTTCTATCGCTCGTTTGGCCGTGCCGCAACTATTCCTACCCGCCTTCCATAGTTATCTGTATATATCATGTAAAATCTGCAAATGTCCTCAAAATATTTTAGCCTGTACATGATCCAAACTTCCAGACATTTTAATATCTGGTCAAAGCAAAGGTATGACCCTACAATTATTGTTGATGATTTCCACTGCTGCTTCGAAATAGAACACTTCTCGAAGTTCAAATTTGAAAGGTATGGAGAAGGTCAGTATTAATATTTCCTCAATTTAATATAATGTCTCCATAGCATATTTGCTCATCGCCGAATATCAAGATCGGAATGCCAATTCCTCAAGTGACTCCATACAGTGACTCATGCGTAGTCATATCAACCTTTATAATAGCTGATCGCAATTTTTGACCTTTCCTTTCTAAGGTTCAGCCCTGCCATTTCCAGAAGACTCGGCATCATTCTGCCCATCCTCCTTGCAGCATCATGGACCTGCCGTCGGCTTGGTGTCAAGTCTGTGTTTGCGGCCGCACGTTCTCTGTTCTACAAGCCTATACTTTCCACAAACGTAGTTGTCAGAAGACAAAGAAACGGCTTTCCAGCGCTCTGGAGAAAGCCAAAGAGGCCTGGCAGTCCAAGAAGCGTCGAAAAATTCAAACTCCAACTGTGGAAAACCCTCCGGAACAAACTGTAGCTGTCGAACAAGAATCAAATGACGTTGCACTCACCTTGCAACATGAAGTGAGACATCTAATGTTGGTGCAACTCATTACTCACTGAATCGCTGCTATACCGTCAGGATGCCTCCACGAACGAGGAAGACTTGGATCAACCACTTGCAGAGCGCAGGGGTCGCCGAGAAAACCGCCAACTGCCCAAGCGCTATCGGGATGTACTACCCGACCCTCCAGCAGCCCTTCCTCCAACATCCCAACCAGTCACGTCTCAATGTGCGCTAACCACGCCTCACCCTACCGTCCCAGCATTACCCTCATCCGCCGAGCAAATTTATCCCCGTGTGAGGAAGCTGCTGAAATCTACACGGAATAAATTTGGTCTTTTTCGACAGTATCATGCAACCTGCTTCCCAGACCACGATCCCAATGCGAGTGCAACGCGTGACGACTTGATGGATACGTCGCCGGATATTTTTTCTGTCTATCCAGCTGACTCCTACCACCCATATCCCAATCAGTCATCGTTTTTGCTAGGTGAATGGTATTGGAACGGCGGGTTAAAGAAAACACAATCAGGCTTTCAGGATCTTGTCAAGATAGTCGGACATCCAACCTTTCGACCAGAGGACGTTGCAGGGACAAACTGGCGGCTTATTGATGCACAGCTTAGTGGAGATCGGCCCTTGAATGATGATGATGGCTGGGAGGATGAAGAGGATAACGGTGATTGGGTTGAAACTTCAATCAAGATCAAGGTCCCATTCCATAAAAGGTCACTGCATCCAGGGCAAAAGGAGTTTGATGCGGGAACCCTTCATCACCGCAAGTTGGTGTCGGTGATTAGAGAGAAAATTATGCGTCCCTCTAGCCACCAACACCTCCATTTCGAGCCGTATGGGTTATTTTGGCAACCAACTGAAGCTTCTAAACCACTCAAAGTTCACGGAGAGCTCTACACCTCAGAAGCATTCATCAAGGCTCACCGTGACCTTCAGGAATCTTCCGGAGAGCCTGGTTGTGACCTTCCGAAGGTTGTAGTGGGTCTTATGTTCGCCTCGGATGGCACTCAGCTCACAGCGTTCAGCACTGCTAAACTATGGCCGATTTATCTTGCAATGGGGAATGAGTCGAAGGACAGAAGGTCAAAACCCTCCTGTCAAGCATTTGAGCACATTGCTTACCTAGAGACAGTGAGTAGGATCTCTTTGGTTTTGTCCTAGTATGTGACCCCCATTCCTTTTCGAATGACAGCTCCCCGATGCATTTAAAGCCTTCGCCACGGAGCATCTTGGTGGAAAGGGCCCAAACAATGCATTCATGGCCCATTGCCATCGAGAAGTCTATCACGCACAGTGGGCGATCATCCTTGATGATGAATTCCTGGAAGCATATGAGCACGGAATTGTGATTAAGTGTTGCGATAGCATTCAGCGTCGCTTTTACCCTCGCATATTTACATATTCTGCGGACTACAAGGAGAAGTAAGTCAAGAATTTTTGAATGTCGGTGTCTGGTATAACTCACAATTTTCACAGAATTCTTATAGCGAGCATTCGCAATCTGGGTCGGTGCCCTTGTCCCCGTTGTCTCATACCATTAGATCGTGTTGCCAGCATGGGAATGCGTCGAGATATGGCACAGCGCAGGACTCTCGCCCGGATTGACGATGTGAAACGACGTATTCGTGTTGAGACGGCGCGCAAAAAGATTTATGAGAAGGGCTATGTGGTTGATAGTCGGGCAGTGGAAGATCTCCTACGGGAAGATTCTCTCGTTCCAACAGCGGTATTTGCCTTCTCCACCACATGATCGATTTTAATGCTCATGCTTCGTCAGAATGCATTTTCAAGCAAGCTAGCGCCATTCGGTTTCAACATGTTTGGCATGCTCGCTGTGGATCTCATGCATGAGGTTGAACTCGGCGTATGGAAAGCAGTTTTTATACATCTACTACGCATTCTAGACTGTCAGAACGAAAGCCTCAAGCACGAATTGGATAGACGGCAAGTCGTTTGAAGCCTCAGTAGGTTTGGTCCTCATATGTCCATTAGGTTTCAAGAAATCCCTCCTTTCGGAGTTGACGGGATAAGGAAAATCAGGTCGAACCGGTCGGAACTTAAGAAGATGACCGCTCATGATTATGAGGATATGTTACAAGTGGGTTTTCCCAGTATTCTTGACTTTGACTAACAATATCATTTGTCACACAGTGTGCCATACCCATTTTTGATGGTCTTTTGCCTGAACCCCACAATACATCTGTTCTTAAGCTCTTGTTTAATTTAGCTCATTGGCATGGCCTTGCCAAGCTCCGCATGCACACAGATCCGACTCTGGACGTTTTTTCCTGCGCCACTACATCTCTGGGAAACAGCCTACGCACATTTGAGGAGAAGACATGTGCAGCATTTGAGACTCGAGAGTTGGAACGTGAGCGGGCTGCTCGGCAACGTCGTCAGGAGAAATCTGCGACTACTGTGGTGTCTAAATCAAGAAGACCTACAGCAGCTAACAGTAATGCACGGAAGCAGAAGAAACTCAATCTGAGGACTTACAAGAATCATGCGCTCGGCGACTATGTCGACACCATCCGACACATCGGCACAACTGACTCATATTCCACTCAACCAGTAAGCTTTACATGATGTTTTGCGTGGTATTGCTTACTGTTCTGATGGTCATCAGAGCGAGCTTGAGCACCGGACATCTAAAACCCGTTCACTTCGGACTTGTGGCCGATCAATACCACTGCAAATATCAAGGATTGAGCGACGAGAGCGCCGTATCAGCATGATTCGTGAGAGGCTAAATCGTCCGCAACCTAGCTCGCTCACTGCAACAGAACCCGAGGATGTTGCACATGATCCTAGAGTACAGTACAACATAGGAAAATCACAGAAAGTTCCTGTCCACATACCGACCTTCCTGAAAAAGAATGAGGGGGATCCCGCAATCAAGGTGAGTAGTCTTCGTATTCTTCTACTGAATTACACTAACCCCTATGACGCAGGATTTTTTACCAAAGTTAAGAGAGCATCTACTTCCTCGAATCCAGACGGTGCTTCTCCAGGAAGCTGAATCGCTTTCAGGGCCTTCCAGCATCAGAACCAGCTTGGATAATGCACCATTTCAAAGCTCTGACGGAAATGTATGCAATTATGTATTCTTGAAGCATGACTGCATATACCACCACAAACTTATTCGTTTCCACTTCACCACTTACGACATTCAGCGCGGAACGGACATTGTTAACCCTGGGACATCTCGTCGAAATGTCATGCTTCTTGCTGACGATGTGGAAGGTTCTGGTTCTGTTAATTCTTCGAATCCGCATCATTTCTTGTACGCACGGGTCCTCGGCGTATATCACGTAAATGCCATTTATACTGGGCCTGGTATGCGTGATTTTGAAGCTCGCCGCTTTGATTTTTTGTGGGTGCGATGGTTTGAGGTTGTTAACCCAGGTTCTTCAGGGTGGAGGACTTCCAAGCTGGACTCAGTCCGCTTCCCTCCTATGAACAAGAATTATTCTTTCGGTTTTGTGGATCCGAAAGATGTTCTGTGTGGGTGCCATATTTTACCAGCCTTCGCAAAAGGAAAACGACAAAATGATGGGATTGGCATCTCACGCTGTGCCAAGGATGGTAATGATTACAATCGATACTTTGTTGGCCGGTGAGTTCAATATTTGCTTACTAGTTCTGATTTCATTATATCCCCCAGGTTCTCTGACCGGGACCTTCTCATGCGCTACCACTGGGGGCTAGGCGTTGGCCACTTTCATGCACATCAGTCAGAATCCACCTCATGCAGTGTTTCTGATCTGGTTGAGGACACCCAGAGTATGATCCAGGATCCTGATATGGAGCTGCAGGAGGGATTAGGAGAGTCTCTTGCACACACCAACGACAGAGAGAGTGACATGGGTTATGAATCAGACAACCCAGAGCTGTGTTTAGATGACCTTGACTTGGAAGGTTGGGATGACATTGACTCGGAAATGGAAGATGGAGAGGATGGTGATGTGGATGAGGACATTGAAGAGGCTGAGCATTCTACAGATATGTACTAGTCGCGCATTTCTCAACCTGTCTGCTCAGATTGGATATCTGTCTACTGCGTAGGATTCCTTTGTTTGGTCTTCATCAGTTATCTTATAGGTTTCGGCACTTGTGATTATGCTCCAAGTAAGTCTGCAACTGATTCCAAACAGACAAATCATATTTACGTAGTCAAAGGCCATCCAGAACCCCATAATGCATATGTTCTCAAAGTCTTGATTGATTTAGCCTATCAGTAATGTCTCGCCAAGCTATGCATGCATATGGACAGAAGACTTGACTCTAGAGTTGGTTCGTGAGCACACTGCTTGACGACGGCATCGGAGAAAATGCTACCAACTACCGGGATCATCAAGGCTTAGTAGTAATATTCCGCAGCTCTTCTTCCTTTCAGTGGTGATGATGCGCTGCATGACTCTAAAGCTATTCCCCATGACTTTCTCTGCTCCTGGCACTGGCGGGCCCATCAGCCGCTATCCTGAGACCGATGGGATCTATCCCTAACCACAGCTCTGTGCATGCGGTAACATTTTATGTTATCTTCCTTCATCGATATACATAATAACGATTTCCATCACAGATTCGCCCTTATGTCTCTTATAGTTGGATTTGCGGTCAATACAGCATTCCGCACGCCATCTATCACAATGGATGACCCCCCTATTACCTTTTGGAAGTTCTTTGGCTTCGAGGTTAATCAAACTGCCGTCTTGGCCATTACCGCAGGAGCCACCAAACTGGTGGTTACTACATCGGTTAGGGATGTGGCTCTTTCAGTTTTTAATCCAGTTACAACTCCTTTGACCATATTATCCAGTCGGTCTGCAGTTGGCCGCATTGGCCACTCTTAAAGTCGAGAGCGTCGAACTCACATGGATCGAGAGTGCCGAATCAGCAAGAGATATTATCGTGCGACCCACAACTCAGCTATCCACGAACACCAAGCCATTGATACCACATGCTGAGACTGTTGCTGGGCCATCAAAAGCTACCAGCCTGAGCTTGAAGGTTTTGGATTCTTTGGCAGAAGTTCTGGACACTGAGGTAAAAACTTTGGTGGAAGACGTTCGTGATGACTTCGATGAGCTGGTGGAATCATTCGAAGAATTTTCCCAAGCAATTCGCAATTCGATAGCAAACTCGGAGCACGATGCGGAAGTCGAAAGGCAAGGTGAACGCTATTCGTGAACATGTTCTATCGCAATGATAGAGCTCGAGGGAAAGTGAACGAAGAAGACGATTGTGAATGCACTTTGGCATCTGACAAGTTTTGCGGATATTCCTTGAATTGGTATATGTACTGCTACTTCGTATCCACAGCTTTGGTTTACTAGTACACACATTCAACAAGCTCGACAAGGGCGTCGAGGATGGTGTCGAGGCACAATATAAACATCATAGCACGAATCATTCTGGGTACGCTCTGTAGTCTGTGTTCTGCTGACATTCCTGCTGATATATAATACTCCTTCCCGGCCTCCTACTATCACGCGGTCAGCTCCTTTCTCATTTCATTGTCTTCGTTTGACGACGGCTTGGGTGTGATTTTCTTCAACTTATTTTTTAGTTCAAGTCAAACGCCCAACAATAACAAAACTAGTAGTACAACGAGAGTCTGCGGTCTCTCTCACTTACTCTGAATTACATACTTGTGAGTCTCTTTTTGTTCTATCTTTCTTCCTACCATCAACGTGTTCTCATTGGTTTACTTTAGCCCCATGCCCCTCCCCATCTATGCCATCCATGTATTTCGACCTCAATTGTCTATCGGTCGTTTCCTGGTGCGCTGGTGCATTCGAGCCACAATTAGATGGCATCGGGCCGATATCGTCTCAAAGATTGGCGACCTAAATACATATCAGTGGATAATTTGGTGAGTCCTTTATTTATATCTGCATTTCTTGCTGGATGACGCCTCTAGCCGAAATCTTCATCGTTCTACCCAAGGATCGTGGATGGCCATGCACTTCAAGCATTGGACAGTGCGCGCCTTCAAAGCTGGCTCCTCACGTTTTTACACCCTACACATCTACCCCATCTTGCCGCCCGAGAAGTTTCATGATGGCGGGAAGCACTGGGTTTCGCGTCGTCTGCGCCCTAACAAATATGCTGAAATCTGATTGGGTGGTAAGTCATGCAACATTTGTTTTTCATGTGATACGCTGATTGGTTACTTTTATAGAAAACACTTGGATGTAAAGGCATGGAAGAGTGGGATATCGGTGAGCTCTATTTGATATACTTACAATGTCATTCTATTCTCACTATGCAACTCTAGTTCATCATGATTGTGTAGTATAATAAAATTTATATCACTCGTACAGTTACAATAACTTGAAGACGTCAATGACTTGGAGATGACCCGAACATCAAATTAAGTGTTCTCATGTGGTCTCTCCTAGCACTATGAATTCATGATATCTTCAGGTTGAATTCACGTTCACGCCATGCACAAATTTTGCAATAATGTGTAGTCATGCGTTAGAAATGGGTACTAGATGTTTGGTATGTCACGGTGCACCCTGCCCTTTATGGCCTTAGTTTAGTAATATGCTCCTTGTCACTTGGGACTCGGACAGCTAGCCAGCTTTCAACTCTGTCAGTCGATGCATGACCGTTCTCCAACACAGGGAACGACCAGACGGCCCCCAGCATCGAGACGGCCTAGCTTTTGAATGCCGCCATTCTCCTGTCACCTTGCATTCGACAACGACCTCCACCCATCTCTCCAGGCCTCCCGCTGCCCACTGTTTGCCACGTCTTCCACGACGTCCCCTGCCAGTGCTGTTCTGCTGACCTCGATCCCACATTGCTGTCCCCTGCACCCTGTCGACCACATGCCCACCCACGAGCACCCTGCCCCTGTCCTAGCACCCTGTCCATGTCACCTCTCAACCCCTAGCCCCTGCACCGTGTCCAGTGCCTGTCACCATCACCATCCTCGTCGACACCCTCGTCAACACGCAGCGACAACCAAAGAGTGCCTCTTCAACTGATCGAAGCTTATCCCCATCCACACCTAGTATCACACGTTATTCCAGTAGTATACTTTGAGGCCTTGTCCTGTATCTTAGCTATTATCTCCGAATATACTAAGTTCCTAACATCTCTCGTTCCCCTTGAGTGTTGGAAGCTCTGGCTTCCTTCCAGCATGAAAATTCTAGGGAAGAATGATATTAAAGGGGATGCTAATATATGGTCATATCTTTCACTCAAAAAATGATATGTTATGATAAAATACTATCATGTCTCATAATTCTGTCAGATAAAGCATCAGCAGTTGAACATTTCTTGCAAGGGTTTTAGCATTTTACCAGTGCATGAAAATTCTAGGGAAGAATGATATTAAAGGAGATGTTATTATACAGTCATTTCTTTCACTCAAAAAATTCTTTGTTATGGTAAAATACTATCATGCCTTGCAATTTTGTCAGACAAAGTATCAGCTGTTGAACATTTTTTGCAAGAATTTGAATATCTTATCAGTGCATGAAAATTCTACAGAAGAATTATATTAAAGGAGATGTTAATATATGGTCATTTCTGGCACTTGAACAACTGTATGTAATGGTAAAATGTTATCATGCCTCACAGTTCTGCCAGTCAAAGCATCAGTGCATGATCCCTTGTCACCTTTATTTCACCATCTTGTAAGGCCTTGCCAAGTCTTATCAACTGATTGCGGAGTGCTAATTGTTGATCAGATCAGTCTAGTTATACCAGACCCCTGCCGATTTCCAGATGTATGACTTAGCATATTCTGGCAATATTCCCTAGGCATGTTAACTGCCTTGGCTTGCCTGTATACTCTTGTATACATAATCCCAACAGTCCACTTCCATCATTCCAATGTGCATGATGCCAGTAGATCCAGGCTGCAGTTCAGAGTGAACAGTGATATGGATGGAGGACTCAGATGGTGGTGTCCTTTCATGCCCCAGAGAAAGAGGTGGAGTAGGTGGTGGTATGTGGCCTGCAGCTTCTTTGGCCTCATTGGATACACAATGGAAAGCGGCAGGGTGAGGTGAGTCATAAATATCATATAGGAAATAGAGGCAAAGATGGTCTTGGTGGGTTGTGTTGGCCAGAAGTGCCTGTGGAGTTATTATAATCAATTAATGGCATGGTTAACAATTCCTCAATCAATATTATTTCTGTTGTTCTGGTTGAGTCATACTTTATACTCCTCTCTTAATAATCCAATAAATGTGTCCAAGGTTAAGTGGTGGATCTAAGTCATTTGGATCATTTGTGTTTCCATTGTAGGGCTCAACATATGTTTGCCAGGAGTTTGGTAAAGAGGCCGAAATAGTTGATTTAAATTGGGTGTCTGAAATTCCACATTAGGAAATCTGTTGATCTGGTGGCAGTAGGATTTTAATATGTCTAAATGTTTTAGGAGGCATCAGAATTATCGGCTTTTCTCTTGTATAATAGGCACTGTATTTGATTGATGGTTTAGTGTGCCTTATTTTCATGAGTGATAAATAATGCAGTATACATCTCCTCCACCATTTGTTTTTATCCAATGTGATTGATTTGTGAGGAAGTAACACTGTAAATAATGACTTGTTGCACCCAGGTATTGTTTTTGTCCCAATAAAAAGCACCTTCTGAATCTTGATTTGTCTCTGGTCATTTTATTTGTCCAAAAACATAACCCAAAATATTGCAGTTAATAAAACATGCAACATTCTTTCTTTCCATTTGTGCCAGTTATCATCCATCAAATTATTGTGATCGGCAACCCTGTTTGCATTAGAATATTCTTTGGTCAAAATAAGGGCTATTCCTGGCACATCTGCATCATTATCCAGCATATTGATCAGCTGCCTGCACTTTTCTTTGGCTTTGGAAGTACATGTGCATTTAGAGGCTTGTTGCACCTCTTGCACCAATGGGGGTGATTTCCTGTGTGATATACACTCTTCTTTTATAGCCAGTTAGTAATCCATTTTTGTTTCCTTTAATAAGTTAGTTATAATTTTGGCCAGGGCCCATAATCTTTTGGGAATGAGGTTGGTGTGGAAGCAAGTAAGGATAAATCTTTGAAGCAAATGAGGGAGTAGAGTCTGCAACAGGGAGGAATATTATATTCATCTCCTACAAAGGGTACAATATTTATACTACACTTCTAGGAGGCATGGAAGGGTGACAAGTCCTACTCGTCAACCTTACCTAGGATTTTCTTGATACCACCAACATTATGCCATGGCAACCTAGTGTCACCATTGAGTTTGATGCACTCTCATTTCCTCTCTCATTTTACTTGACTGACTGGCTAATGAATATTTTTACTTCATAGATCATTGACTCCAAGCAGATTGGGACATCCTGCCTACATAACACAGTGTTTGGCCATGTTTCTCACCTGGACATCATGCTAACATTATCTATCCTAGAAGAGAAGGGTTATTCATTTTCATTTCATTTCTTGAATCTTTGATTGCATTAGTAGTCCATCATGATGATCTATCAACTCTCAAACTCCCTATCAAAACAGCTATTTGACCTCCAAATTGAAGGGTCAAGCAACTGGAAGGTAGGATTAAGAGGTCATGTCGAAGCACTCTCCACACTTGGTGGGGGACAAGTCACGCTCTGTAAATAGAGAGCCTTGACAATCCACCCCTCCCTCAGACATTCCCAGTCTGTGACACCCCAAGATGAGGAGTAGAATATGCTGGGCCTGCACCATGCCCCTCATAGCCACCACACTTCTTACAGGACTCATCAAATATTCTCAAAACAGACTCTTCTCCCTTGTCACTTATTTTCTTGTTGTTTGGCCCCAATCAATGCAAGAGAACATGTGTGATCATATTGTTTGTAGCTTCTTACATGCAATTGTACAAAGGTGACCTCCCACCTGTTGAATGGAGTATCAAATTTCTGGTCCCACTTACTGATACGACATTCTCCTAGCTACATTCCTACCTGTTCCTAAGTTTTCTGTACACTAAGGTGCAAAATCTAAGATAAGCCCCTAAGTCTTTGAAAAGTCTGTGTATTCTAGGCATAATCAAAAACCAGATGTGTCTCACCTGCATGAATTTGGTGCACCAGTTTGGATATTATTACAAGGACAAAAAAGGGAAAGAAAATTACTCCCAAAATTGAAGTGGTGTGCTTATCTCAGATATGACGTCAGCGCAAATGCAGTCAAATATTACAATGCCAAAATGCATAATGTTCTAACTTCACAGAACTTCAAACAAATGACAAGCAAAGCACATCTCGAACCATCTGAAGATGTAACTTTAATACCCTTGATGCATGAGGGGGAGTCTGACAGAGATGCATTGTCAATGGATATTACGGATAGTGAGGAAGCGCTGATCATAAGCCTGCCAATCACAAAAGAAGCACCAATCATACCAATCACAGGAGAAGCACCTATCAAAACACCTCCAAAGAAGCAATCTTGGAAGTGAAAACAAGATGGAATTAACAATCCCAAAGATCACGTTGATATTAACAAACTGCCCATGGCATGTGCAATACAAGACAATGAACCACATAAAACACATGGAGTTTGTACTGATTATAAACCTCTATTACACCTTACAGAAGAAGAAAAAGTCGAAAATTACAGTGATAAAATTCAAGCCTATGCAATAATAGCCAGAGACAAATTAAATAGTCTCAAAGATGCTGAACAATTTCTGGAATGGATGAAATGGAAAGATTCAATGAAAATTGAATTAGACTTGCTCAAGAAAAAGGTACTTGGGAACTTGTTGAAAAACCTCCAGATGCTGTTCTGATCTCAAATAAATGGGTATTAATTTGCAAAAGAAATAAAGAAGGGGAAATTGTACAATATAGAGCATGGCTAGTTGTAAAAGGGTACAGACAAAGACCTGGTTATGATTTCACAGAGACCTTTTCGCCAGTTGTTCAAATGGACATGCTCCAAGCAATTTTAGCACTCGCATCAGAAAGGTCTAAAAATACAACAGATGGATGTAAAGGGCACATACCTCAATGGCATGCTATAAGAGACTATATATATGAAACAACCTGAAGGATGTGAAGATGGAACAGGCCGAGTATGCAAGCTAATTAAACCGCTTTATGGATTAAAGCAGGCAGGCCGCGAGTGGAATAACAAATTTGATGGTAAACTTAAAATTCATGATTATGGATGATCAATTGCAGATCCTTGTGCATATATTTGACAGGATGGAGAAGACATAGGCATCATAATGGTATGGGTAGACGACACCCTACTCTTTGCATCAGCAGACAAAATGATGGAGCATATGAAAGATGCATTAACATCAGAATGGGACATTACAGTGCGTGTCACCACTTCTCGACATGTGACTTGGGTGTAAACAAACAAAAATCTCACAACTCTAACTAGATTTTTTGAACATTCTGTATGTTCATAAAAACACTTGTAATATACTCCTATGCAGTCTACGCATCCCCCATGTGCTTCCCAAGTCTGTAGCTCAAAAAAAAATTTTGAGGTCCTCGAAAAAGTGAAACAGCCTTCCTAATTAGGAAATTCAGGGTCCTACGACGATGCGCCTCGGCTGATAATGTTCACATCCATCATAACTCTCGCTGGAATGCGCCTATGGGACTTGTATTTCTTCACAGCATATGCAGCCTGTCTGTAGTTGAGTCCCCGCCTGTGATAAAGATGCATCAGTGACTGAGAATTGAGATATTGCCCGTGGTAATTCAGAATGACCTGTATGCATCGAGATATCGATAACAATGGCAGAAATAACAGCGGATGTTGCTTGTGGTGACTTTATCGAGACACTGAGGAACAAGCTCCTTTGCTCGTGGAAACTTCCCATCACTGAGCTCACGAAATCCTGTGTTGTTATGAAGTCATCAAGTGAATTTTGAAAAATAGGATACCGAGATGGACGTATGACGCTTTGCTTGGCCCCAAACCATCTCAATCGGATTTAATTCGCAGTGGAATTTGGGTAGAAATAGACACTTATGTCCAGCCTGCTTGATTACAAGTTGAAGATGCAGGAACTTCTCCTCGTTTTGTCGCCTTGCATTTCTTGGCGCGTCGAGACCGCGCATTTGGTTTGGGCATACTGGCAAATGATCTGCTGATGACCAAAAAAAAAAAGTTGATTCCACCTCAAAAAAGTGAAACATGTGAGCAAAAATGAGATCTTGTGGCAATCGCATTCTTTTAAGGGGTTTCCTTGTAAAAATAAATTGGCAAAATTCTACAAAATTTTTCTGGGCTATTCCGAGGTGTGATGGAGAAGTGGTGACGCGCACTGTAGTGACTTAGGAGAGCCTAGTAAAATTGTGGGCATAGAAATTACATGCACCAATGATGGCATCAAAATATCTCAAGAAAAATATATTGAGAATGTCCTTTGAAATGAAGGCATGATTGATACAAACCCTGTTGGAATGCCAATGGATCCAAATATTAAATTAATTGACAACCCAGATTATAACAAGCTGAATTGGAGTAATTCATGCACCAAATTACTGGGATGTCTACAATTTATTGCAAACTCCACATGATCTTATATTAGCTTTGCCATCAATAAACTGGCAGCATATACTGCAAAACCAGGCTTACAACACCACAGTGCAATAAAGCAGATACTACAGTACTTAGCAGGTATAAAAACTCTAGGAATTATTTATAGAAAATCCCCGACATGGATATGCTGATGCATCTTTTGCAAATTATGAGGACCTCCAATCCACTATGGGATATATTTTCCTGACAGCAGGAGGATTGATAACTTGGAAATCAAAGAAACAAACAATTATTGCATTATCCTCAATGGAAGCTGAAAATGTAGCACTATCTGAAGCTAGATGCAAGGCCACATGGCTAAGAAATTTGTATGGTGAACTCGGATACACTCAAGAATAATTAAAGGTGTCATATTCCATGCAAGCCTGTGATGGAACTCCGGCAGATCACCGACAGAGCCACTGCTATTTCAAATAACCATTTCAAATTCTATTTCATATACTTCTCCTGTTTTGTTTGTATCACATATCATTGATTGATTATCTTACTTACTGCATACTCGGTACTCTGCAGGCTCCACTATAGTTTACCTTGGTCACTTAGTATTGGGATCAGGAAGTTTGAGCACAAGATGAGGACAAGGTTTTTGAGGTATTGAGTTTAAGTCAAAGGTAAGTGTATGAGGGAGTCTGCCACAGGGAGGAATGTTATTATCATCTTCTACAAGATGTGCAATATTTATACTACACAGTTGGGAGGTATATTGTACTGTACTCCTATAATATATAAAGGAGGGATGAAGTCATAGACTCCTGTAATAGTTAATGTTTCATTAACTATGTCATTTCCCCTATAGATATGCTGTCATTGCTTGGAAGTCTTAGACTTCCTGCAGGGTGTGTCATAGACACTCTATCCATAGCTTTGTCTTGGATAGGCTATTATAGACATGCTGCAGTATGAGTAATCCTGTAGCATGTGTTAACTGTGGATTCCCCTTTATGTCTCTGCATGTGTTAACTGTCCATTCCCTAGGGTTATGGTTAATCTGGATTAGCCCTAACCCTAGTGTTGTCCTAGCTCAACACATGTGTTAATATGACTTAGCATATTCTGGCAATATTCCCCAGGCATGTTAACTGCCTTGGCTTGCCTGTATACTCTTGTATACATAATCCCAACACTTAGTGTTGGGAGAGCATTTCAGGAAGCTTAGGGGGACCTTAGGATGAAGGGGGGATGCTCCTCTGAGTGTCTCAGAGGTCTAGAAGAATTGTCTTAGGCTAAGCTATACATGTAGTATATATACTACAGAATTTTTGAGTCTCAGTAATTAGTACTATTATTATTACTGTTTCCGATAGCCTCTGGCTTGCCTAATATTATTCCCTCAAGCCAAGGCTGTTTCGGGAATAGTTTTGTATAAGTCATTACTCCCCCAGAAATTAAGTTTCATCCAGGTGCATTAAAACCATCTGTGTGGTAGAAAACCCAGTGGGATAAAACCATACCACATGCAAGGAAAGCTGCTGGGTTATTGCAGATAAATGTCCCCCTTTGCCTCATTAGGCCTTTGGAGTGATATTCTATAAAGTTGGCTTTTCTTCAACTTTATTTTTGTAATTTTCACAATCTCCATATTTTCTTTGACTGTATGGACAAGCTTCTCCTTCTCTTCCTGATTTCTTCTTTAAGCTATCGCATTTTTGGTTATTTTATTCTCCATGCCCAATTGGCTGTGTGCTTCCATCTGAATCCCCCTCAGACATTCTGGGTCTGGAAAGGTGCCCTCTAAGTGATGGTAAGAAATGAGAGATTTGGAGATTATAAGGGATACTCAGTCTGTCATGTGACTGGTAATCGTTTTGATAGGCCATAAATCCTTTTTATGACATCCATTGGTTGGTCATGTAATTGGTAGCCCTTTAGATTGCCTGTTGTTTTAATTTTCATTGCCTGTTTTCCTCTATAGAGCATTAAGCCCCCATTAGACATCTACCTTGCATGGTAATTGGGAGCAACCACAATTCTCTCTGCAGGTTTCCCGTCCTTGAATTGGCAGGAAATATCAGGTTGTTTAATAATGAATGTTTCCTTTTGCCTTTGAAGTGATATCTGGTGTCTTTGTAGTTGGCATATCTTCAACAAGATCTCCCAGATAATGTCTTCTCCACCATGGGTGCCTTTGGAATTTAATTGCACATAGTCAACCTGTCATCGACACAATTTTGTTAAATAAAATCAGCATATCATCAATTTTAATAGATCTTCATTTGCCTCTATTTTAGGCCTTTGAAGTTTAATTTCATAATGTCAGCATATCTTTGACACAATGTTATCCAATAAAATCGGCATTTCCTTGATTTGATTCTGGACAAATAATACCATCCCCTGATTTCGGACAAATGTCTTCCTTTGCCATCATAGGGCCTTTGAAGCAATATCCAAGTCTATTGGAATGATTTTATAATTTGTCTTAAGTTGTCATAGTCAGCATATCATTGACTTGATGATGTGATTTCAGATAAATATCTCCATTTGCCTTTTGCATTTGGAGTGATATCTGAATCTATCAACAAAAGTTTATTGAAATTTAATTGCATAATCTTGGCATATCTTCGATGCAATATATTCCATAGTATTGTGATGATGGATAAATATCCCCCTTTGCCTTTTGCCTTTGGAGTGATATCCTCATCTATCAACAAATTTTAGATATCATTTATCCATAATAGATGATTAGAAGGTAATATATTCTTCATCTGCCTTTTCTGCAATATTTGCCTCCTCTGTCCTTGCCTTTTCTTGTACCATTTGTCATTATTATTATCATCAGGAGATGTTGCTTTGCATTTTCCCCAGCAATTAGCGCTCTCATGACCAAATCTATCACATGTTCCACATTTGGACATTCCAAGCCAGCGGCAGCTGTCAGTGACATGGCCAGGCTTCCCGCAATGCTTGCAATACATGGCATTAGGTTTGTTTGATGATATACAGCTTGCCAGATTTTTCTTGTATGGCTTGGGCTTTTGTATTTTGGACAGTGAGGATAATGTGACCTGATTTCCATTTTCTCCATTTTGAGTACAGTTTTGTCGCCTAAGATATTCTTCTTTAAGAATTCCAATAAATTCTTGAGATCCCATCATTTTCTTTGGGTCTATCTTGGTAATTCCTTTTCTCCCACCTGTTAAGAACTGATCCTAAGGCGCGGGAAATCGGCGGAGTCCAGCGGAGTTCCGATGTACGATGAGGACTTGGCTTCAACCTTTAAGAGGTTGCGCCCTTCTCTATGCTCGGTGTCCAATTTGCAAGGAACTGAAAAGTCCGGAAGTCCGTGTGGAAGTCCAAGGTAAGGAAAAGGTGCAAAAGCGGAGTTCCGATTAGGAAGTCCGAAGTAAGGGACAGGAATGAAGCAGAGGTCCGGAGGTCCGAAGATTAAGATAGAAGTTTGAGGTCTTAAAGTTGACAAATGATAAGTTGATAACAACTAATATTTGAACTGAAGAATACAAAGTATGTAAAGTAGTTTTATACTAAGGCTAGTACTCAGTGTAGCTGCGGCGGAGTTCTGCGGAGTTCTGAGTACAAATTTCATGATGATATCTATGATGAAGAACAGACTTGAGTAAACTACGGAAGATGTGATGTAAGTAAAACAGGAGAGGTAATTTGAAATGAGGAATTTGAAATACTCGGAGTTCCTACGGAGTTTTGTCAGAGTTCCGAGGCGGAGTTCCGAGGGGTGCTTGCATGGGATATGACACCACCTATGTAAATAAGATTCTGTAAAAACATCCCAGGATAGGGGTAGTGACAATGAAATAATGACTTTGAAAAATATATCAGAAATTTTGAAGTCTTTATTGCCCATTAAATTAATGTGCTTCCATAGGATTTGAGTTTATTGAGATGTAGGCTGATATTTGTATCATCATCGGCTGAGGTGTGGAATAAATTCCATATGACAGAGACAATTGTTTGATGCCCCTTTGATTCATGCATGGCTTTGAGGCTGTCCCACATGGCCTTTGCAGTGGTACATTGTCCAGCATGAACCATTTCTGTAGAGGTAACATTGCCAAGAATAAGAGTTTGGGCATAGTTATCATTAAAATCCCAGACTAGCTGCTCTTCAGCATCCTCAGGATATTTGACTGTTCTCTGGGTGTATTGTTCGACATTGCATAACTGGAGTACTCTTCTCATGAGCTCCCTCCATACCACCCAATTTGTATCATTTAGGGGCTCCCTCAGTTTCGTTATTGAAGAGCTGTCCCTTGCCCTAACTTGTGTAATAGGGGCTTGGTCTTCATCAGCCTCTTCTTGCTGTTGCTTCTGCTTCTGGGTTCCTTTGGAGCTGTATACTCTTGCAGATCGTTTGTGAGACTGTGGCAGTGGTGAGTGACTTCTAGGAGGTCGTTCAAACTGTTCTTCTTCGTCCTCTTCACAGTGTAATCCATGGTCCATGTCCATGATATGTTTGGAAGTAAATTATTGAAGTATGGCCAGGTTTAATATAATAAAGCTGAAGCAGGGCCCATAACCTGTTGGGAGAGCATTTCAGGAAGCTTAGAGAGGACCTTGGGACAAAGGGGGGATGCTCCTCTGAGTGTCTCAGAGGTCAAGAGGAATTGTCTTAGGCTAAGCTATACATGTAGTATATATACTACAGAATGTTTAAGTCTCAGTAATTAATACTAGTATTATCACTGTTTCAGATAGCCTCTGGCTTGCCTAATATTATCCCAATACCTTTTTATGTGATCTTCCTGGACTCTTCTGGCTTCTCTTTTTGGGCACTTCATTTGTTTAGATTGTCGATCTGCAGTCGGACCAATGCAAGAGTACACACATCGGTCCGTTTTTCCTCTCATTTTGTATTTAGGTGACCTGCCACCTCGCGAATGCAGCATCAGATTCTTTCCCCCTCTTTTTGCCCCATTCCTCTAAGTTATAACCCTCTATAAGAGAGGTTCGAGTTCACTACACAATAAGGTGTAGTACTAGTATAGTAGTTTTTAGAGCTGACTCTTTACTTTTCAGATTCCTCAAGAATTGGGATCTGGCAAGCATTGACTACAGTCTCTTACATTAGGTCCTGAGCCTTTGGAATCTCACCCCCTCACTCTCATTCCACTGTTCTTTACCTATCGACAACCTCTCGTAACCATTTACAGTGACAAGATCTATCCATCACTGTCTATGGCCACCCTTTTCTCCTTTCCCCTCACAATCTTGGATTTGCAAACTTTTACAGACCTCCCTTGTCCACTCCCCAAAGTCATCAACAACCTGAACGAGAACCTATGTACACTCCATCTACCCTACTGCACCGCACTGGCATTAACAAGTGCCTCTTTCTGTGTCACCAGCTCTGTTCTTACCAGTGATATGAGGATCACTAGCACTCAAGACTACATGAAAATCAAACAAGATCCAGATTCTATTTTTGCATATGATGGAGGTCTCTTGGATCACAAGGAAATTGCTGGTGTTGAACATGATGCAGCACATGCCTCTCCCATCAAGGGCAAGAGATGGTTGAACAGTGAGGTAAGCATTTTTTTATCATGATATATGAACTCATGTCTAGACTTCAAACCAGGCACTCATGACCAAAAAAAAAATCAAAGTGACAGAGAACAAGAAATTCAAGAACAACGATCTTCCATGCGATATCGATCAGGTCTGGCGTCATGTTTTTGTCCCAACATTTATGATGCACATCTCTCAGCGAGACAACCCCTTTGAGCACAATGTCAAGGTTGGGTGTATGGCTATGCAAAAGATCTGGGACATGGTTTTCAG
>CAXIUG010000007.1:0-20706 GCA_964034925.1 Tricholoma hemisulphureum | reverse complement strand
AGATGGTGTCTCGGATCGTTGACGTGGCATAAAAATGACCTCCGTGACAGATTGCAGACTCTGGCGTAACAACAAAATGAGGTGTATTTGGTCGCATGATCCTATTGTGTTGTTAGCAAAATTTCACTCAGATGAGCAGAGAAAGCTCACAGTCTAGATCCAGGAGGGAGAAGGACGGCTTCGAGATCCCACTTGTTGAGGTTGGCAGCATTGATTTGAAACTCCTCAGTAAAGAGGGTGGTATGGGAAAAATTAGAGCCATTCTTCGGGCGTGCAACAATCCACCACTTTAGGCCAGTTTGCGTGTCGATGTAAGTACAGAGGCCGTCACAATCGATATGCCAGAGGTGATGAGCACCTGACGTTGCTGCAAGCCCCCATCGAGTACTCGCAACTGGAAACAAAACAGCGCGGCCACACATCGGCAAATCAACAGTGGCATTGAATGCAACGAGATCTGATGCGAAGGCCGTAGGGGGATGGGGAGCTGACAGCATTGGGAAATCCAGTGCATTGAGGATCTTACTTTCCCGTCGGTGACATCCCAGCATGTCTTTGAGAGTACCCTTCTGGTGACGAGATTCTGAAGAAAAAGTGTTTTCCTTCGAGTAATCTATGACAATGCAAACATCAGCAGAGACGCATAGAGATAGGTTCCACACACCGTGAATGGTCACAGGTTTGTGAAGATCTCCTAATGTCCTCAGACCCTGTTCATCAAAACTGAAAGTTGGCTTAAATTGATCGTAGATGACGATATGTTTGTCCCTGAATAGTTCTTGGATCTCCTTCTCGCTTTTACTCTCGACTTCCCTTTTGGAGATAATACAGAAGACGGACTCGCCAGGCCTTGCCATCCACAATGGTCGGTCATCTTGATAACCCGCTGTGACAGCCCGATGAATCCCGTCGAACATTGTAAGCTCGTTCTCAAACTACAGTAAATGCATGGTGTTAGAAAAGCAGAGGCATAACTCTGGTAGCTTACATGGAATGACGGGATATATGTCACTGGATGATCTTGACCAGGAGCCCATAGCTCCACCGATTTTCCCGTGAATCGTTCCTGCAGATAAAATCGGTCCTATGAAGTTTTATCTTACATTGGGAATTACACTTACCTTTTCAGTTGTCGATAGGTTTGTCTTGGAAGACTGCACCTGCCAGTGAATTCAATACATTATGTTCATTTACCTTGACAAACAACTGACCATATCGTGCGTTAAGTCAATCATATCAACGAGTCTACTAACACCTCCAAATTCTATTTCTTCAAAATAATTTCGCGCGATGACGTTGGTAGGTTCTGTTGGTGGCTGTAGTTTGAGATTTGGTCCAGGCTCTGACTTGAGCTTGCGCTTGCGCTTCAACTTCGACTGTGGGTCAGGCTTCGGCTTCGGCTTCGGCCTTGGCTTAGAGTTTGGACTGTCCCTTGTACTCCCTTTTGCGTCGCGTGGTGGGTTCTTTCGTTTCTCGAGAGAATTTTCGGGGTTCTCAGCAGGGCCTGATTGTGTGGCTCCCTGACCCATGCTCCTGTCCGAGTCACGCTCCGCAGAACTATCCCCACAACCTCCATCTGCGTCAACATCCATTGGACAAGGATGCTCAGGCTCCCCCTCCCCCTCCCTTGGAACAAGGGGGTTTTCACCCTCCCTTTCCTCAGTGGACGGCGCGTTCTCGGTAAAACCTGATCCTGCAGCTCCCTGACCCACGCTCCTGTCATGCCCTAACGAACTATCCCTGCGGACTCCATCTGCATAGATATCCATCAAACCCGGATGCTCTCGCTCACGCACAGTTAAATTTTCATCCTCCGGAGGGCCATTTGCGCAGCCTCCGATTGTATCAACGTCCATCGGGTCAGGGTTCTCTCCTTCCTTGTTGGAGCAACCGCCGTTGCGATCGTTCTTGGAGACTTGATCTCCATGCGTGTTGGCATCACCTCTCCTGGCGTCAGCATCTTCCCGTTCGCGTTGATCTTGCTCAGGATGGCAATTTGCTCCCTTTTCACCCGGACGGGAGCCTTTAAGGCGTACGGCCTCGTTGTCATCACTGTGATCATCGCCGTCAGTTCCCTCCTCTTCCTCCTCCCGTGTCATACCAGAGCCATTTTCGCGATGGGGTGATGGCATATCTGACAAAACAAGATGAGCGAGTATTTGGTGAAACAAGTAATACATTACCAGGTTTAAACCAATTTGCAGCATTTCTGTTCGAGTCGTGTATGCCCATGGCAGCGATATCCGCCAACGCTGTGACCAGCAGACTTGGGATTGTCATGCCTGTCGAGGCAACATCAAACAGTACTTTCCATAGCCGTTTTTCAACAGTTTGAATGACGGTGGGTTGTTGATTCCCCACGGCTTTCCAAAGCTGGAATAGCGTTAGCCAATTATTGATATGCATGTGCTTCGAAGTGCTTCGTACCTCCAAAACTTTATTTTTACCGATATACAAGTTCGCCAGCGGCCGGTTGACGAGGAGAAACAACGGTGAAATCGTAAGAGCAATAAACAAAGGAGTTTGTAACTTTTCGGGTGAAATATTAATTTTTTCGACATCAAACACGATACCGTATCTGAGAAGTTGTGAATATTAGTGCAACATCTTTTCATGCTTTGGCAAATACAAAAAAAAATATAGTGTGACGGATCGTCCACTAAAGCCTCTCCCAAAAGACATTTGATTTCTGTTGACCCTTACCTTCGAAGTTCCACTGCAAGATCATTCCCTTCGTTTGGCATGTAAAGATTGCCCTAGTGGGGTATTTCAAAGGAGGGCTTGTGGAGCAAAGACACATACATACTCGGAGGAGGTAACAAAGATGAAAAGCGGCGGCGGCAAAATTTTGAATAATCTTCGCCCTGTGAAGGGTGCCTGTGGAGAAACAAAATGCCTCAAAACAAGCAGAGAGCCGATCGTCCACCCCCGGCCTGGAGTTAGGGAGCAGTGACGATCCAATATCGATCTCCATGCATCGCGTCGCATTGTCAACAACTGTCACCCAGTCCTTCATAGCCTAATAGGTGTACTCGTCAAAAGGAAAAGTAATCTTGTAGAGATCATAAAACGCACTAATTTATCGATGGATGGTATCAATCCTTTTCCTTTCGTCCTAATTTCGGATGCCTTGTCATGGAGAAGCGCAACGATATCCAGGACGCGATACTTCAGAAGTTCTTTCGCAAGAACGTTGTGAGGCGCAACGCCAGTGATACAGAATGTGCGGAGGAGCCGTAACTTCTCAATCCCTGGAAAGTAGGTCGATTCTCGTAGACTCGTCTCCTGCTCACAGACGAGACGCAAGTATGCCTTGGTAGAATGTTGAGCGGCGGCATAAAATATCAGAACCGATCAACTTACAGACAGCTCAGGTACGGAATTAAGTTCGTCAATTGCGCCGGGTGCAGAGAGAACGTTCGTTCTCCATGGGATATCTTTGAAAAAGGTACTGGTGGTACGAAATTTCCCCGAATCGGCCATAACGAATTTGCTCAGCTCGTTTACTAATCTGCGAAGGAGTGTTTTGAAATCCTGAAGTGGAGGCGTGAAATCCGAGGGTTAGGGAAAATTCCACAATTGAGGAGTGACAAAAAGTCAGACTCAAAGCAGGTGACGAATAGTCAGACCTGCGAAGCCAGCCAAGGATACTAGTAGATAGATGATAGTGACGAAGAAAATAAGTCAGGAGCTTCGTCGGACTCGGGCTCCCTGAGAGGATGATGGTTCAAAATCAACTTGAAGTCACGGTGAACTCAGGCTCGAACTTGAACTCAAACTTTGAACATGAACATGTTGATAATTCGTGATGCTGACCAAATAGGATTGAGATCTACCTATGGCAGAATTGAACACAGCCACCGTGACTTGAAGTTCCATTTCTTCAAATAAAGTGCAAGTGCCCCTGTTTTCCCTACCCGACCCCTGCTGCACGCCCCCGACTGTTCTCCAGCACAGGGAGGCCCCCAGCATTGAGAAGGGCCCAGCGTTCGATGTCCCGAACGCCGCCCTTCCCCTGTCACATTCAACGATGACGACCTCCCGTCTCTCCAGGCCTCCCGCTGCCCCCCGTTTGCCCTAATCGTCCCCTGCTCGCCCGTGGTGGGCCGGTTTCCACGCCGTTCGCTTCCCTCAGCGCTGCCACGTCCTCCACGACGTCCCCAGCCCTCCGCAGCACCATGTGTTCTCGGCCCCTGTCCAGCACAGAACACCAACGCCCCCGTTTCCACCCCCCCCCCCCCCCCTAACCACCCCGGCATGCTCAGAAACGAACCGCTTCGCCCACCTCGCTGTCACTGCCACCAGCCCCATCCAATGACCGACGAACAGGCAACTCAGTAGGTATACCACATAAAGTAAGCCTGATTATGGTTATTTCGCCCCTGCTCCCTGTCAAGCTCTCCCTATTCGCGTCTCTACACCTGCCTTCACTGTCCATGTCACCAGCCCCAGCCACTGTCACTGTCACCATCACTGTCTCCCCGCGGAGCCCAATGTCGGCCTCGCAGAGATGTGTGAGTGCAAGTTGTTCAGGGAGGGCAAGTATCTGGCAAAATCAGATGTGATGTTTTATGTGTTTGCTGACCACTTTGGTATGTTACAGACATTCTTCATTTTGGACTCGGCTACGAAAGAAGAGAGTAAACCCGCGCGGGCGTGTGAGGCGTGCTACGAGACGGTATTTCCGCTGCTCGATGTTCCACCGGACTATAATACCGGGTAGCAGTACCAACGACCAACCCAGGACGATAAACAGCGACACACTCAGCACCTTTTCCGGCTTCCCCTCCTGGCTCTCCATGCCCGCCCCTTCCTATCATATCAAATCCAATGTTGGTTCCACAGGCGCTTATGGCTATCGACCTCGATCTCGACCTTGAAGATAAAGCTACTATGTCAGGAATAGTCGTCGAGGATCCGAAAGGGTGTGCAAGGCTGCGTTCGCGCCCACGGAGCTACCATCATATTTTGGAGGATTTTAGTTTTGATGATCCAGACAAGGAGGGGACGCAAGTATGGGGCAGGGAAAAGTTTGATGTCGTGAGTGTGCTGTTGGAGGAGCGCGAGGGTGAAGACAGCGGGGAGGGTGATGTGACAGGGAGGAGACTCTCGTCGTCGCCGCGGAAGGAA
The DNA here is from genome assembly GCA_964034925.1 of Tricholoma hemisulphureum. NCBI lineage: Eukaryota > Fungi > Basidiomycota > Agaricomycetes > Agaricales > Tricholomataceae > Tricholoma > Tricholoma hemisulphureum. Next base: position 15,576 of record CAXIUG010000007.1, on the reverse strand, counting down.
AATACTGCGAGACGCATCAAGAGATTCTCGCTACCGGCGGTGGCGGTCCAGACGACAACTGTCACTGCACGGACAGAGACTGCGGATGTCGAGCATATGGGAGGCCCGGATGGGATGAAGATAAATAATAGGTTTTCCCTTGTTCTTGGAGGCAGGCACGGAAGAGGGCGTTCAGGCGGTGGACGTCACCATGATGCTGAGGGGGAGACTGATGGGCAGGAGGACGGCAAGGGGGCAGAGAAGGAGTCAAGGACTTCGGTTGCAGCGTGCAGATTGAGTTAGCTGTTAGGGAGGAGGAAGTGACACAATGTCATTTGATTTTTGAAGGATATTTGTATGTTGGACTTGTTGTACGGCTTGTAGATCAGTCATAGGTAGCACATTGTATTTACAACCTTGAACATATGAAGGATACATATGCATATCAGTTGAACTATTATGATGTTCCTATCGCCAAAAGAAGTGTTTTTATAAGAGGAATAAGGAACGTATGACTTTCTGAAGATTGAACAACGAAATCCTAGTACATTGAGTACATACACTGTGACAGAGCATGGGAAGAAGGTAAAATCACCGAACGAGAACCCGACAGACAAACAGGAGCAGGGGAAAGAGAATCACGATACGAGTTGGCACCGGACATGACAACCTGACCTCTCTGACCTCGAGTCAGGCTGACCTGTAGTACAACACTTGAGAAGAATGGTATGCAAGCACTTGTACTAAATAATTGAAAAATAAGTAACTTGAAGTCACTCCAATACTTACTACTAGTACAGACAATATGAAAATCCAATCAGAAAAAGCGGTGGCAAATGGGGGCCAGGCACCAGGAAATGGTGGGAAGGCGGCTGGAATGGAGCAGAGCCTGAGTGGGGCGGGCAACAACTTGATATGAAGTACTACTCACAAGGAAGATCAGTTGAGGGCCTCGTCGAAGTGGAGATGATGAAGTTCAAGTTCGAGTTGAACGCCGAGTACTAAGACCTTCAAGTTCAAGTTCAAGTTGGGATCTACCAGCGGCAGAATGGAACACAGCCACTAATCAATTGCAGTGCCAACTAGTAGGCGGCCTTTAACTTAGCTTCGTAATAATCAATACGCAGGAATTGGAGACTACATACACAAGCATGACGCTCCTCAGTAAAGCAAATATAAACCAACAGGACTGTAAAGGCATAGACAGGACTCGGACTCGGAGTGGCAAGTTCAACTCGGCGAGTAGAACTTGAAGTACTAGCATCATAGTAATCGACGTGAACTTTGAAAAGCCGAATTGGGGAATGAATGTAACATGCAATCCTGTACATGAACAATGAGCAGACAGTCGCGACCAGCCGCGAAGAGAAAAGCTTCACAAGTGGAACACAATAGAATGTGAAACGCACGATGGAAGGTGAGGTAGGATATCATGACAAGCAACAGAACGTTTGGAATCATCTCTCATGAAAAGTTTCCAACAGAAGTAGAACCTCCAGGGACATCAGATTTCCCTTTCAATATCTGTGCCACCATAGCGGAGGTAGAACGATACTCTGTCTCTGCAATTGGCACCCGTTGATTTTGATCATGATTGCTACTGGCAATGCTGATGTTCGAATCGCTTTCCTGGGGGCGATGCCGTTTAATGAATGCGGTTTTCTGGAGTTTGTCTTCAAAGAGTGACATCTGTCGGATTGACATCTGTCGGATTGCATTGCGTAGGTGATTCCGGAATCGCTTTATCATTTCATCGCGGATATTTCGAGGAAGCCAAGATGGTAGTTGCACTGGATAAACAGTGGAATGACATCCACGAATAGAGAGCTCATGAGGATGTTCAGCCCTGATGATCTCCATAAGCTCCCAACAAACAGGGCAGCATAGCTTCGATACTGCAACCATGGATCCTTCCATGGCCTACCCAAATGGGATACATTTAGTCGAACTAATCAGGTCAGAATGAAAGATAAGACAACGTACGTTACAAGTATGTGCCAACCTCTCGTCTTTCTTAAAGTCAAGGACGGATTCCGGACAATATTTGAGGAGCGCAGCAAGCAAAGCCTCCGCATGTAATCCTCCAAATGATAATAGGCACCTTCCAGACCCCGGAGAGAGCATGATCCGAAACATTTTAACTGTAGCCTCGGAATCCTTATTACCCTTTCCCTTATATGCCATGATTTGTTTCTCCAGGCTTTTCATGACGCTTTCAGGGTTTGAGGGGTCTAGGGTATCGCCTTTGTCTGCACCCGTCGTAGGTGCACTCGCAGTACCGTCGTATGCTGGAGATGAGGACCTTGATCCTGCCCCTATTGCACGCTTCATAACTTCTGTCATTTCGAACCAGGACGGTGTTATGGTGACCGATGAGCGATTCACAGCGAGAACTGAAATTTCGACTGAACTATCGGATTGGAAGATGTTGCGAGATCGTCGTTCTAGTAGTCGTTTCCCAAGGAACTGGTAGACAAATGTCTTGGCCCATCTGAGGAAGGAATGGATGTTGGACCCATCTTGGAGCTGAATTGAATCAGTGTCATGTTCATAGAAAACCTACATCAGCGATTGCCTACCTCCAACACGCTCTCGTCGTTGAAACCGTCCACATCGCCTGCATTATCCGTTGGGTCATCCCCATTACCCTTTATAATTTTTCCCCTGGCCCAATTCCTATATTTCATTATATGGCGGCGTTCCGGCATCAGGCATTTGACATCAGTCCCTGAGGAAGTTAAGGCAGAGATATGATTCCTGAATGCTGCAGAACTTAAAATAGAGAGTAGGACTGTGGTATGAACGTGGAGACAACCGAATAGGGATACAAGCTCTTGGCCCAGGTGAGAATTTATATCCGATGAGCCCTTTAAGACTTCCTGATGCTTGACCCTCAAGGACGTAAGTGTTGACGCGAAATTCATGAAGGTGGAGGTGACGACATGTTGGAATCCCTTGGCGGTCTGTGCAGTGTAGAGGCCATTCCTTGTCTCTGATCTTCTCACTCTTTCAATTTCCGAACCAGCAGCCGACAACAATGCCTGAACCTGTGCCCTGACATCGGGACTTAGCGATTCTGCATCGATAGACATGCTAGCCCACTTGAGGATTGAGGCAAGCGTCCGGTCACCATCATCCTCCTGGGGTTGGAGGTCCTCCGAGGTCCAATCAAATGTCTCAATCACATAGTCCATATCTTCACCAGCACGAGTCAACAAATAAACCAAACCAAGGCCCTGCCAGCTGGTAATCCGCCGCAACAGCTTTGGCCAACACACAGTAAGAAGATAGGCGAAGAAGGAGCGAGAATACTTCAACTGGAGGCTAGGCTGCGCGGCACGATAGTCATTGAGATAGGAGCACACAGTCTCTGCATGGACTTCTGAAGGTCTCGGCCCACTAGATTAGACAAAACGTGAATGAGAAGGCAAGATACAAGCTGAGGGAAACCTCACAGGATCGCGCAATGATAGGGCTCATTCTTGACCTCATTCCAAAGGCTGGCACCTGTATCAACAGACCTAATTCTATGAAATTTTGGATCTCCGTTTGTGGATTTCATGCGATAATCAGGATTGCATATCATGGTAACCTTCAACGGAAACGTGCTTTGCCCAATCGGAGTGTTGTCGTCGCCTTCAGCCCCGAGGTCAAGGTCCGTGTTGGCAGTCTTTTCTTCCACCACAAGCACCCTGGTTGAAGTATAGCAGGCGGCAATTATCTCATGATCTTGAACAAGAATTGCGCATATAGCGTCGAGTGGACCAAAGTCTTCATCAGACCGAAGTGCGTGGTTGATGTCAGTCTGGGCAGCAACTGATTCGGCATACCCGGGGATCGATGGATCTCCATCCTGGTCATTTATCGTTAGAACGAGGCGGAGCCATGCAGTGAGCCTAGTAAATTCATCAGGGTATTCCAACTCATTCAAGTGCTGGAATTAGATTCAGAGACTTGGACTCGGAACGGTGGAAACAATGCTCACTTGGGAAGTGGTCTCACCTAAGGTATTGAGCGAAGCACTGTCAGAGGCGGAATTCGACATGTTATAGGTTGCACGCGGTTAACTTGAAAGATAGAGAGCTGGACTTCGGACTCGCTGCGGACCTTGTAACTTGTTGCCAATGCGGCTGCCACTCCGAGGCTCGGACAGCCTGAGATTTGATCAATGATTAGCACTCCGATCATGATGCATGACACTCGATCATGATCATGATAAGGCTATAGATAAGATATCTAGCCTGAGATAGCCTCTGCTCATGCCCAAACGCGAGCGGGGGAGGTCTTATAGTTTCATTTAGTCAATTTTACAATAAAGAAACCCATCTACCCTGGTTTTTACTATGGGCCATTCAAGCTCAATAGTACCAGCGGCAGAATGGAACACAGCCACTCATCACCTGCCGCTGACAGTCACAGTCACACTGACAACCTCAACTTGAAGTTCTTCAAGTTGAGCTTCAAGTTGTGTCGGTCTTTCTCCTTTCTTCGTAGTCTCGCTTGCTCTCCTCCTTCCTACTCATTCCTGGTTCCTTCGCTGCTCTCTTCCGCGCTCCGTTTGTCTGTTGCTCGTTCTCCGTCACCCTGCAGGTCTGACTTTTTGTCACCTGCCTTGAGTCTGACTGTTTGTCACTCAATCCGAGCTCCCTTCAAGAACTTATCACCAGCTGGACCTGAAACCTTTCGCAGATCCTCCCGGATATCCTCTCACGTTATCTGAGCTTGCAATTTGAATTGCCTGCAGTGCCTTGGGGGCTCAACACTGTGTTTACACCACTGGCAAGCCATTCAAATTGCCTGTACCTCTCTTAGTTTTATCACGGCTAGTAGAGAGTTATCAAAATGACCACCGTGCTTACGGATGACGATTTGCTGAGGTCTCAAGTTATGGGCAGTATGTTGAATCTCGGGTTTACAGTAGCTTGCCCGCTGATTGCATCCTTACAGGGCAAATTGGTGCGACGGATGGCGAAGTCGGGGCTCTCCTCTGCGGTGGAGAATATTTTGTCACCACTCCTAATCAGACCTTTATCCCCGAGCCGCCAGCTGGAGACCGTAAAGTCATGATGCGTGCCGACAGCCTCTATGCAGACGACGATCCTATTCTCTGGCCACAACCTTATAACGCGTTTAACTGTCATCACGGTGCAATTCCTAAGCGTAATTCGCTTTCCGCCCATTTGATTATATGGACGGAACCTACGCATGAGGACTTTTTCCTCTTGAGGAACCCGGCATCCCCCATTCGGGGCCTTGGCAAGCTATCGGAATCGATGTTGGGCGAACTGAAGTCTTCTGCGTCGGTATTGTTATCTCGGGTTCATGCATTCCTGTCAAATCCGTCCAAATCTCGGGCCCCGCCTTCCCTCGGCCCAATGGTTAAAATGATTGAGCATGGTCTCGTCCGCCTTGAGTCGGTGTGGACCAACTTCCGTCAGATGGCGTTTGGTGTGAGGGATGTGCAGAGGTGTTGGCTTGAGGTAATGGCAATGTTGGATTACATGGAGGTGTACAAACCTCGGATGGACTCAGCTAAGTTGGCAGTGGGCTCCCCACCAGTCGAAGTTGCCGATACCATTGGTGTTTTCACCAGTGATGTTCGCGTCGCCCAGGACTTTTTCCATGCAGGTCTTCCATTCTGGTTGATACGGCCGGCTTCAGACCTTGGCAGAACAAATATACTTCGTGTCATCCCTCCTTTTGAATCGCGGTTCTATGGGATTTGCTTTGAGCTACACCGCTTCAAGTACCCTGTTATATATCAAGGACCTGCTAGCTCTACCCAAAAACATGAGGCAATCTTACAGTACGCTCGGAACTTCCTGCGCTATCCGGATCTTTTCTCTCACCATACCAGCGAAATGAACATGTCAGCGAGAACCCAGGCAACAAAAGACGGACCAAACCCCAAGGCCATTGTGGGTGTTAGTCATCAACGCGGTCCCAACAAGGGCAGGGCCCCGTACGGAAGTAAGGGAAAAGGAGTTGTTCGTAAGTAACCAGAGTTGTTTTTCCATACGTCATCTCACCCGCCTACAGCAGGAAACAAGCAGAAAAAATCTTCGAATCCGCCAACCGGCCGTGACAAGTTTGATGTGTACGAGAGCCCCCTCATGCCACTCCCAATCCCGGTCTGGAGGGATGCGCTGAAAGCGGTTAAAAGGGACGAAGCCCCGGCGTCTTATCGTACGCGATATCTATTTCCTGAGGCAGCAATTTTTGCTTCCACGAATGAGGCTCGCCGGGCAAAGTTCTTTGCCACATGGAATGTGTTTCGACCTGCCTGCATCTTACGAGTTTTTTCAGCGGACAGCTTAGCATCCCCCTTGTCCGGCCAACAGTGGCGGGATTTTCTTCTTGATGGGCTTTTGGCACGCAGCCACGCGTCAAGTGTGGTTCGTCAACGCGAACAGGTCAAGGCTATCTTTGCAGATGTTTTAGATGAACTTCACATTGACCTGTGTCCTCCACCGTCCAACCATTGTCCGACAGTGCCAGTTGATGAGGCACAGAAAACCCTATGGGAGTTGACAGAGCTGAATTTCCGTTTTGAGCTTCTGTCACTTGATAAACATGCCTCTGGCTCGTCATCCCATCAGGACGAAAATGAGCGACAGGCCATGGTGCTGAAGTGCTTTGATGTACCTTCCCTTGTTGCTGTCGATGTACGCCGGGCAAATTGTGGTTTACAAGCTCATGACTGGCAAGAAAGGCTACCATTTTTGCTCGCGCTGAGGGCATTAATGAGGGATTGGGATGGACTGAAGCCGACCCCTCTTTTGCTACCTGATCTGGCCTCTCATTGCATGTATACCGAAGGAGATGTCCAGCAACTTGAGGATCACGTAGCTCATTTTTATACGCAAACTTTCTATCGCTCGTTTGGCCGTGCCGCAACTATTCCTACCCGCCTTCCATAGTTATCTGTATATATCATGTAAAATCTGCAAATGTCCTCAAAATATTTTAGCCTGTACATGATCCAAACTTCCAGACATTTTAATATCTGGTCAAAGCAAAGGTATGACCCTACAATTATTGTTGATGATTTCCACTGCTGCTTCGAAATAGAACACTTCTCGAAGTTCAAATTTGAAAGGTATGGAGAAGGTCAGTATTAATATTTCCTCAATTTAATATAATGTCTCCATAGCATATTTGCTCATCGCCGAATATCAAGATCGGAATGCCAATTCCTCAAGTGACTCCATACAGTGACTCATGCGTAGTCATATCAACCTTTATAATAGCTGATCGCAATTTTTGACCTTTCCTTTCTAAGGTTCAGCCCTGCCATTTCCAGAAGACTCGGCATCATTCTGCCCATCCTCCTTGCAGCATCATGGACCTGCCGTCGGCTTGGTGTCAAGTCTGTGTTTGCGGCCGCACGTTCTCTGTTCTACAAGCCTATACTTTCCACAAACGTAGTTGTCAGAAGACAAAGAAACGGCTTTCCAGCGCTCTGGAGAAAGCCAAAGAGGCCTGGCAGTCCAAGAAGCGTCGAAAAATTCAAACTCCAACTGTGGAAAACCCTCCGGAACAAACTGTAGCTGTCGAACAAGAATCAAATGACGTTGCACTCACCTTGCAACATGAAGTGAGACATCTAATGTTGGTGCAACTCATTACTCACTGAATCGCTGCTATACCGTCAGGATGCCTCCACGAACGAGGAAGACTTGGATCAACCACTTGCAGAGCGCAGGGGTCGCCGAGAAAACCGCCAACTGCCCAAGCGCTATCGGGATGTACTACCCGACCCTCCAGCAGCCCTTCCTCCAACATCCCAACCAGTCACGTCTCAATGTGCGCTAACCACGCCTCACCCTACCGTCCCAGCATTACCCTCATCCGCCGAGCAAATTTATCCCCGTGTGAGGAAGCTGCTGAAATCTACACGGAATAAATTTGGTCTTTTTCGACAGTATCATGCAACCTGCTTCCCAGACCACGATCCCAATGCGAGTGCAACGCGTGACGACTTGATGGATACGTCGCCGGATATTTTTTCTGTCTATCCAGCTGACTCCTACCACCCATATCCCAATCAGTCATCGTTTTTGCTAGGTGAATGGTATTGGAACGGCGGGTTAAAGAAAACACAATCAGGCTTTCAGGATCTTGTCAAGATAGTCGGACATCCAACCTTTCGACCAGAGGACGTTGCAGGGACAAACTGGCGGCTTATTGATGCACAGCTTAGTGGAGATCGGCCCTTGAATGATGATGATGGCTGGGAGGATGAAGAGGATAACGGTGATTGGGTTGAAACTTCAATCAAGATCAAGGTCCCATTCCATAAAAGGTCACTGCATCCAGGGCAAAAGGAGTTTGATGCGGGAACCCTTCATCACCGCAAGTTGGTGTCGGTGATTAGAGAGAAAATTATGCGTCCCTCTAGCCACCAACACCTCCATTTCGAGCCGTATGGGTTATTTTGGCAACCAACTGAAGCTTCTAAACCACTCAAAGTTCACGGAGAGCTCTACACCTCAGAAGCATTCATCAAGGCTCACCGTGACCTTCAGGAATCTTCCGGAGAGCCTGGTTGTGACCTTCCGAAGGTTGTAGTGGGTCTTATGTTCGCCTCGGATGGCACTCAGCTCACAGCGTTCAGCACTGCTAAACTATGGCCGATTTATCTTGCAATGGGGAATGAGTCGAAGGACAGAAGGTCAAAACCCTCCTGTCAAGCATTTGAGCACATTGCTTACCTAGAGACAGTGAGTAGGATCTCTTTGGTTTTGTCCTAGTATGTGACCCCCATTCCTTTTCGAATGACAGCTCCCCGATGCATTTAAAGCCTTCGCCACGGAGCATCTTGGTGGAAAGGGCCCAAACAATGCATTCATGGCCCATTGCCATCGAGAAGTCTATCACGCACAGTGGGCGATCATCCTTGATGATGAATTCCTGGAAGCATATGAGCACGGAATTGTGATTAAGTGTTGCGATAGCATTCAGCGTCGCTTTTACCCTCGCATATTTACATATTCTGCGGACTACAAGGAGAAGTAAGTCAAGAATTTTTGAATGTCGGTGTCTGGTATAACTCACAATTTTCACAGAATTCTTATAGCGAGCATTCGCAATCTGGGTCGGTGCCCTTGTCCCCGTTGTCTCATACCATTAGATCGTGTTGCCAGCATGGGAATGCGTCGAGATATGGCACAGCGCAGGACTCTCGCCCGGATTGACGATGTGAAACGACGTATTCGTGTTGAGACGGCGCGCAAAAAGATTTATGAGAAGGGCTATGTGGTTGATAGTCGGGCAGTGGAAGATCTCCTACGGGAAGATTCTCTCGTTCCAACAGCGGTATTTGCCTTCTCCACCACATGATCGATTTTAATGCTCATGCTTCGTCAGAATGCATTTTCAAGCAAGCTAGCGCCATTCGGTTTCAACATGTTTGGCATGCTCGCTGTGGATCTCATGCATGAGGTTGAACTCGGCGTATGGAAAGCAGTTTTTATACATCTACTACGCATTCTAGACTGTCAGAACGAAAGCCTCAAGCACGAATTGGATAGACGGCAAGTCGTTTGAAGCCTCAGTAGGTTTGGTCCTCATATGTCCATTAGGTTTCAAGAAATCCCTCCTTTCGGAGTTGACGGGATAAGGAAAATCAGGTCGAACCGGTCGGAACTTAAGAAGATGACCGCTCATGATTATGAGGATATGTTACAAGTGGGTTTTCCCAGTATTCTTGACTTTGACTAACAATATCATTTGTCACACAGTGTGCCATACCCATTTTTGATGGTCTTTTGCCTGAACCCCACAATACATCTGTTCTTAAGCTCTTGTTTAATTTAGCTCATTGGCATGGCCTTGCCAAGCTCCGCATGCACACAGATCCGACTCTGGACGTTTTTTCCTGCGCCACTACATCTCTGGGAAACAGCCTACGCACATTTGAGGAGAAGACATGTGCAGCATTTGAGACTCGAGAGTTGGAACGTGAGCGGGCTGCTCGGCAACGTCGTCAGGAGAAATCTGCGACTACTGTGGTGTCTAAATCAAGAAGACCTACAGCAGCTAACAGTAATGCACGGAAGCAGAAGAAACTCAATCTGAGGACTTACAAGAATCATGCGCTCGGCGACTATGTCGACACCATCCGACACATCGGCACAACTGACTCATATTCCACTCAACCAGTAAGCTTTACATGATGTTTTGCGTGGTATTGCTTACTGTTCTGATGGTCATCAGAGCGAGCTTGAGCACCGGACATCTAAAACCCGTTCACTTCGGACTTGTGGCCGATCAATACCACTGCAAATATCAAGGATTGAGCGACGAGAGCGCCGTATCAGCATGATTCGTGAGAGGCTAAATCGTCCGCAACCTAGCTCGCTCACTGCAACAGAACCCGAGGATGTTGCACATGATCCTAGAGTACAGTACAACATAGGAAAATCACAGAAAGTTCCTGTCCACATACCGACCTTCCTGAAAAAGAATGAGGGGGATCCCGCAATCAAGGTGAGTAGTCTTCGTATTCTTCTACTGAATTACACTAACCCCTATGACGCAGGATTTTTTACCAAAGTTAAGAGAGCATCTACTTCCTCGAATCCAGACGGTGCTTCTCCAGGAAGCTGAATCGCTTTCAGGGCCTTCCAGCATCAGAACCAGCTTGGATAATGCACCATTTCAAAGCTCTGACGGAAATGTATGCAATTATGTATTCTTGAAGCATGACTGCATATACCACCACAAACTTATTCGTTTCCACTTCACCACTTACGACATTCAGCGCGGAACGGACATTGTTAACCCTGGGACATCTCGTCGAAATGTCATGCTTCTTGCTGACGATGTGGAAGGTTCTGGTTCTGTTAATTCTTCGAATCCGCATCATTTCTTGTACGCACGGGTCCTCGGCGTATATCACGTAAATGCCATTTATACTGGGCCTGGTATGCGTGATTTTGAAGCTCGCCGCTTTGATTTTTTGTGGGTGCGATGGTTTGAGGTTGTTAACCCAGGTTCTTCAGGGTGGAGGACTTCCAAGCTGGACTCAGTCCGCTTCCCTCCTATGAACAAGAATTATTCTTTCGGTTTTGTGGATCCGAAAGATGTTCTGTGTGGGTGCCATATTTTACCAGCCTTCGCAAAAGGAAAACGACAAAATGATGGGATTGGCATCTCACGCTGTGCCAAGGATGGTAATGATTACAATCGATACTTTGTTGGCCGGTGAGTTCAATATTTGCTTACTAGTTCTGATTTCATTATATCCCCCAGGTTCTCTGACCGGGACCTTCTCATGCGCTACCACTGGGGGCTAGGCGTTGGCCACTTTCATGCACATCAGTCAGAATCCACCTCATGCAGTGTTTCTGATCTGGTTGAGGACACCCAGAGTATGATCCAGGATCCTGATATGGAGCTGCAGGAGGGATTAGGAGAGTCTCTTGCACACACCAACGACAGAGAGAGTGACATGGGTTATGAATCAGACAACCCAGAGCTGTGTTTAGATGACCTTGACTTGGAAGGTTGGGATGACATTGACTCGGAAATGGAAGATGGAGAGGATGGTGATGTGGATGAGGACATTGAAGAGGCTGAGCATTCTACAGATATGTACTAGTCGCGCATTTCTCAACCTGTCTGCTCAGATTGGATATCTGTCTACTGCGTAGGATTCCTTTGTTTGGTCTTCATCAGTTATCTTATAGGTTTCGGCACTTGTGATTATGCTCCAAGTAAGTCTGCAACTGATTCCAAACAGACAAATCATATTTACGTAGTCAAAGGCCATCCAGAACCCCATAATGCATATGTTCTCAAAGTCTTGATTGATTTAGCCTATCAGTAATGTCTCGCCAAGCTATGCATGCATATGGACAGAAGACTTGACTCTAGAGTTGGTTCGTGAGCACACTGCTTGACGACGGCATCGGAGAAAATGCTACCAACTACCGGGATCATCAAGGCTTAGTAGTAATATTCCGCAGCTCTTCTTCCTTTCAGTGGTGATGATGCGCTGCATGACTCTAAAGCTATTCCCCATGACTTTCTCTGCTCCTGGCACTGGCGGGCCCATCAGCCGCTATCCTGAGACCGATGGGATCTATCCCTAACCACAGCTCTGTGCATGCGGTAACATTTTATGTTATCTTCCTTCATCGATATACATAATAACGATTTCCATCACAGATTCGCCCTTATGTCTCTTATAGTTGGATTTGCGGTCAATACAGCATTCCGCACGCCATCTATCACAATGGATGACCCCCCTATTACCTTTTGGAAGTTCTTTGGCTTCGAGGTTAATCAAACTGCCGTCTTGGCCATTACCGCAGGAGCCACCAAACTGGTGGTTACTACATCGGTTAGGGATGTGGCTCTTTCAGTTTTTAATCCAGTTACAACTCCTTTGACCATATTATCCAGTCGGTCTGCAGTTGGCCGCATTGGCCACTCTTAAAGTCGAGAGCGTCGAACTCACATGGATCGAGAGTGCCGAATCAGCAAGAGATATTATCGTGCGACCCACAACTCAGCTATCCACGAACACCAAGCCATTGATACCACATGCTGAGACTGTTGCTGGGCCATCAAAAGCTACCAGCCTGAGCTTGAAGGTTTTGGATTCTTTGGCAGAAGTTCTGGACACTGAGGTAAAAACTTTGGTGGAAGACGTTCGTGATGACTTCGATGAGCTGGTGGAATCATTCGAAGAATTTTCCCAAGCAATTCGCAATTCGATAGCAAACTCGGAGCACGATGCGGAAGTCGAAAGGCAAGGTGAACGCTATTCGTGAACATGTTCTATCGCAATGATAGAGCTCGAGGGAAAGTGAACGAAGAAGACGATTGTGAATGCACTTTGGCATCTGACAAGTTTTGCGGATATTCCTTGAATTGGTATATGTACTGCTACTTCGTATCCACAGCTTTGGTTTACTAGTACACACATTCAACAAGCTCGACAAGGGCGTCGAGGATGGTGTCGAGGCACAATATAAACATCATAGCACGAATCATTCTGGGTACGCTCTGTAGTCTGTGTTCTGCTGACATTCCTGCTGATATATAATACTCCTTCCCGGCCTCCTACTATCACGCGGTCAGCTCCTTTCTCATTTCATTGTCTTCGTTTGACGACGGCTTGGGTGTGATTTTCTTCAACTTATTTTTTAGTTCAAGTCAAACGCCCAACAATAACAAAACTAGTAGTACAACGAGAGTCTGCGGTCTCTCTCACTTACTCTGAATTACATACTTGTGAGTCTCTTTTTGTTCTATCTTTCTTCCTACCATCAACGTGTTCTCATTGGTTTACTTTAGCCCCATGCCCCTCCCCATCTATGCCATCCATGTATTTCGACCTCAATTGTCTATCGGTCGTTTCCTGGTGCGCTGGTGCATTCGAGCCACAATTAGATGGCATCGGGCCGATATCGTCTCAAAGATTGGCGACCTAAATACATATCAGTGGATAATTTGGTGAGTCCTTTATTTATATCTGCATTTCTTGCTGGATGACGCCTCTAGCCGAAATCTTCATCGTTCTACCCAAGGATCGTGGATGGCCATGCACTTCAAGCATTGGACAGTGCGCGCCTTCAAAGCTGGCTCCTCACGTTTTTACACCCTACACATCTACCCCATCTTGCCGCCCGAGAAGTTTCATGATGGCGGGAAGCACTGGGTTTCGCGTCGTCTGCGCCCTAACAAATATGCTGAAATCTGATTGGGTGGTAAGTCATGCAACATTTGTTTTTCATGTGATACGCTGATTGGTTACTTTTATAGAAAACACTTGGATGTAAAGGCATGGAAGAGTGGGATATCGGTGAGCTCTATTTGATATACTTACAATGTCATTCTATTCTCACTATGCAACTCTAGTTCATCATGATTGTGTAGTATAATAAAATTTATATCACTCGTACAGTTACAATAACTTGAAGACGTCAATGACTTGGAGATGACCCGAACATCAAATTAAGTGTTCTCATGTGGTCTCTCCTAGCACTATGAATTCATGATATCTTCAGGTTGAATTCACGTTCACGCCATGCACAAATTTTGCAATAATGTGTAGTCATGCGTTAGAAATGGGTACTAGATGTTTGGTATGTCACGGTGCACCCTGCCCTTTATGGCCTTAGTTTAGTAATATGCTCCTTGTCACTTGGGACTCGGACAGCTAGCCAGCTTTCAACTCTGTCAGTCGATGCATGACCGTTCTCCAACACAGGGAACGACCAGACGGCCCCCAGCATCGAGACGGCCTAGCTTTTGAATGCCGCCATTCTCCTGTCACCTTGCATTCGACAACGACCTCCACCCATCTCTCCAGGCCTCCCGCTGCCCACTGTTTGCCACGTCTTCCACGACGTCCCCTGCCAGTGCTGTTCTGCTGACCTCGATCCCACATTGCTGTCCCCTGCACCCTGTCGACCACATGCCCACCCACGAGCACCCTGCCCCTGTCCTAGCACCCTGTCCATGTCACCTCTCAACCCCTAGCCCCTGCACCGTGTCCAGTGCCTGTCACCATCACCATCCTCGTCGACACCCTCGTCAACACGCAGCGACAACCAAAGAGTGCCTCTTCAACTGATCGAAGCTTATCCCCATCCACACCTAGTATCACACGTTATTCCAGTAGTATACTTTGAGGCCTTGTCCTGTATCTTAGCTATTATCTCCGAATATACTAAGTTCCTAACATCTCTCGTTCCCCTTGAGTGTTGGAAGCTCTGGCTTCCTTCCAGCATGAAAATTCTAGGGAAGAATGATATTAAAGGGGATGCTAATATATGGTCATATCTTTCACTCAAAAAATGATATGTTATGATAAAATACTATCATGTCTCATAATTCTGTCAGATAAAGCATCAGCAGTTGAACATTTCTTGCAAGGGTTTTAGCATTTTACCAGTGCATGAAAATTCTAGGGAAGAATGATATTAAAGGAGATGTTATTATACAGTCATTTCTTTCACTCAAAAAATTCTTTGTTATGGTAAAATACTATCATGCCTTGCAATTTTGTCAGACAAAGTATCAGCTGTTGAACATTTTTTGCAAGAATTTGAATATCTTATCAGTGCATGAAAATTCTACAGAAGAATTATATTAAAGGAGATGTTAATATATGGTCATTTCTGGCACTTGAACAACTGTATGTAATGGTAAAATGTTATCATGCCTCACAGTTCTGCCAGTCAAAGCATCAGTGCATGATCCCTTGTCACCTTTATTTCACCATCTTGTAAGGCCTTGCCAAGTCTTATCAACTGATTGCGGAGTGCTAATTGTTGATCAGATCAGTCTAGTTATACCAGACCCCTGCCGATTTCCAGATGTACCACAGAGCGGTTTCCCAAAAGGAAGAATTCCTGCTCATGTGACATTGGTCATGTACTGTGGGAAAGATAAGCCTGCAGGGGAAATTCATATAAAAAATGGTCACATTTATCCTGTCATACATTTTGTCTCATCTCGGTATCTGTTGGTAAAGCCAAAAAAAAAGTGCTTAGCTACAGGCTGCAGTAGCATGGGCAATTGTCCTCACATGTGAGAAATACATGTATGAATTGCTGCACTATGTATTTAGTGGCCAAC
>CAXIUG010000006.1:0-25508 GCA_964034925.1 Tricholoma hemisulphureum | reverse complement strand
AGTCTAGACCAGCAGGGCAGAGAAGGGCGCCAGTGACAGGGTGGTGGAACCCCCGGTTGGCCTTGACACTCCGGGAGAGAGGTGGATACAAGGGCACGTCTCGGGGAGTTATCCAGTCCAGAACGGCACCCTTCAAACTCTTGGTATCATCTGACCTTGCACTAGATATGCCTTTTTGAATCTACGTTGAATGAAGCAAGGTTCATAACTTGCTAGAAAAGTTAACTTACTAAATCTGCCGCTGCCATGGACTCTTCATCACAGCTGTCCATGATGCGCTCAGTGAGATGGGGAACCATGGACAAGAGTTTCTGGAACACTCTATGCTCTTTTCGGCCCCTGCATTGCAGAAGGGCATGTTAGCACCCAGTTGTGGGAATGAGTGGAACTGACTCCGAAGTAAGCAACTCTTCAGCAACCTCTTCTTCACCCATGCGCAGTATGCCATTTGTAAACAGCGCCTGGACATTGCACATGGCATGCACCGTTCTGCCAAAATGCCGTCCATGATGTATTAAAGGATCGCCAGCACGCCTGGGCCATAGCAGTCGGGGCGCTGTGAGTCTTGTATTGCAGTTGAAAATCAACTCACGGCTTTTTTCTGTTTCCAAGCTTTAGCGCATTGGTTTGAGTATCGGTCCTCGTAGACGGGGTGTTTTCGTCCGACATTGGGAGTACAGGGGAAGGCCAGCTAAGGGAAGGTACACGCTTGAACGCGGATGAGTCGGGGGTCCAGCTTTACACGCCTTTTTAAAAGACCTGGATGACGTTAAATGAGTCAAACTAAAAAATTAGTGCAGATTTGAAGCTAGCTCGAGTCATGAAGCTAGGTTGAGTCATTGTGGAGTCAGGGTCTTTGCGACTTGATATAAAGTGTAAAATTTTCGAACCAGGCTGAGCAGACTCGACCCCTAGCATTGAGTTGACCTCCGCACCTTCATAAATAACCACTGGCCCAAGGAACCTCCACTATGCCTGGGAATCCGCAACCGCTGACTTCTGGATCCATTCCCAGTTATCGACAAACACTGCTTCAGCAGCTTGGACAGGAAACGCAATCCGTCCTGTCTCTGGACATAAAAACATTGGAATTAACTACGTGGTATTGGTACGTGGCCTTGACCGCTAACACGCCACCGCTCATGCTTTTCTTAGGCCGACCGATGGAGGAAAAAAGCGCGTGGAGCCATGGGCACTGCGCCACCATCGCAAGGAACGACAGTTTCTTGGTCCCTGCTGCTTATGCCCCTTGTTACAAAGGTTGGGTGAGGAGCTGGCTTTCACAGAGGCTGCGATGTACATACCGGTATTTGGTCGGTTCGGTGGAGAATATGTCGCACAGTGTGCCGAGAGCCGTTGCGGATACTTAGGCTGGTCTCCATTTTCGCTGATGACAGGAATAAGGACTGATGCCCCACCCAGTGCCCCTGCAAAGGATAGCTGCCATGGACAACATTCCAACAAAGGCCTTCCCATTCAGAGGTTAGTCTCCAAAGTTTCCCAAGAAAAAAGACACTCAAAAGGCAACGAAGAGGACGGTGCATTTTGCCCTCCCCCGGTCCTTCATGAATGGGAGAAGGAAGCCTTGAAGACTCGGCGCCCTCTCAAACGAACCTATGCGCAGGCCAGTAAGTGAAGAATATCCCCAAGATAATCTTGAACACGAGCTGATCATAGTTAATTGCGAAGATTTGATGGCCATGGAAGGTCGCACTGAGGACCATGGTCACAGCAAGCAAACGGACTGGCGCAAATTCATTAAACTCGATTCTATGGACCGACCGGGTTTGAGGGAGGGCGAGTTTTTTGGCCTCTTTGTGAAGTGTGATGCGTGTGCGCTCATCACGACGCGTCAAATGTTTACCTTCCACTACTGCAACCCACAGCGACAGGCGGTAGATGACTCAGAACTGACAGTGTCAGACTCAGAGTAAACAAACACGGTCGCATGGATAACCTGTTGATGATTTAGACTTGTCCATTTCAATATTTTTCACCTACGTACCTTGACAGATTTATAAATTAGCTACAAAAAATCTCTCCCCTGCTAAAATGCATTAAGCTTTGCTCAAAATTGAAGGACGAACAGTCAAACCTTGGAGTTGGTTGGGGGTTGAGGAAGAGCCAGTGCCAAGCCATTTGCCTGGGCATATGGAGCAAAATATTTCAGCCAACCGCATCTGACATAAAAAGTTTTCTTACCACTGAATGAAATCCGGGATGAACAGAAGTAGGAAGCACGTCAGGTCTCGATCTTTCATTGACTGCCACCCCATGGATACGCGCCAATTTCCTAGGCATGAGTAAAGGAGGTTCTCGCCTGGAAGGGCCATCCGATGCATTGAGAAGCGCATCGTCAGCACTACATGAAGCCAACACCTCCGTATACTTCTCATACAAAACACCATTGAGGGAAGTTGGCTCGCCGACTTGAGGGCGATTAAACCATGATCGACCTAGGATTGTTGGGGACCCAACGCCCTCTGTATGAAGGTGCTCAGTGCCAAATCCAATGCAAACTCAAGCTCAAACTACTACCAACGAATCGAAATCGCTAATAACAACCACGGCAGTCATTTTGATAAGTTCCTACTAGCTATGAGAATGGTAAAAGAGGTAAGAGGCAAGGACTTAACGACGATATAAATATAATTTTAGGGCACCACACGACATCCAAACGGCATGCTCAGTTAGCGGGAGGAAGACATCCATCAAGGGATTTAGATCGAGCTAAGAAAAGTAATCCAAATGGAGGGCTGCAGGACCATGAACTAAGAGTCGTGGAGCACAAGCAGAGAACAGGAAGGATGACAGGGAGAACAAGTTGAAATTCAGCTTGCTGAGTGATGTCAATGACCCCAAGTCCCTGCCATTGAGAACCCAAACTTGAAGGTGAACTTGAAGGATCCAAACTTCGGAAGATTGAGTGACGAAAAGTCAGACTCAATCAAGGCAGGTGACGGAAAGTCAGACCTGCAGGCCGCCAGGAGACAAAATTAAGGACAGACAAAGGAGAGGAGCAGAGCAGAGTCCGACTCGGAGTCAGTCTAAACAAGTTGAAGTTGTAAATTGAACTTGATTAGTAAACGTTTCAACTTATGGCTCAATTTCAAGCTCCGATCATATACTAGTACTAGTAGTAGTACTAATTGAACTACGTACTACGTGCTACTAGTAATAGTATAGTATTCAATTCAACTGAACTTTACATGTCGTACCAGCAAATCCCTTGGATTATTAGCTTGAGTCATCTCATTTGCTTAACTTGAACTTACTGTTGAGCGAGAGATTCCAACATACAGAAGACTACAACTTGAATATTTTCAAGTTCGAGCGTAAACAAACATACAACTTGAAGATGATACACTAAAGATATTATAGACATTCGAAGGCAATGGAAGTAGATGTACAGGAGAACATGAAATATTGCTGCCAGGATACAGTGCCACACATGAGTCTGTTACTGAAAAGGCTGGGCTGCACCGTGACAGTGGAATGAGTAATGTTCGCACATTTACAAGCTATGTCTACCACGTTTGTGTGGATGAGCTGCTGGGCACAGATGACTCAGAGCAGGCTAGTAGCTGGAAATGAAGACATACCTTGATTCTCCCAATCGCTTGATTCACCACCACTTTCGTCCAGATCAGTCAGGTCGCTGGTGTCATCTGAAGAGTCTGAAGAGTCGTCATCGGATTCTAGAAGATTCACATATTGTTGCACAAAATCCTTGTCGAACGCAGTTGCGCCAAGGGTAAAGATGTCGCGGCCTTCAATTTCATTGTAAAAACATGCAGTTCAGCTAAACTAGAACACTTACTTGGTTCTGTGTACGAAATGGGAGCTCCCGGTTTAACACGCACCTCATATCGTGGCCCCAGCCATTCAAAACCTTCAGGTGCTTCATGGGAAGCCAAAGCACGAGGGAAATACTTATTTATCAGGCGTTCCAGAAGTACTGCTGTGCACTCCAGCTCTTCACCTTGGATATTCCTCTCCTCGGCTAACCTCTTATATGAGACCAATGCGCTGATATGTTGAGCAAAGATGTCCTGGAACACAGCTTCGCCATGTATAGCTCGCTTTGCCTTGGGGTCATAAAAAAGGAAATGGGCACACCACCATTTACGAAGGTCCCTGGCCAGGCCACGGGCGTGGATTGTGCACAGTCGATCATAGTCTCGATCTCGATCACGTCGAGGTTTCCTCTGGTATGCCAGTGGGTTGATGAGGTCACCCAACTCCATGACGACGCACAGCATGAAGAGATTAAGCGTCCCTTCGAAGGTGGAGACGTCGGGAACATGCGTGGGTGGCGCCGTTGACAAGTTCAGTTCTTTTCCATGTGTGACAAGAACGTGGTGAGAATAGACGACCAGCCTTCGCAGTAGAAGATGGGCATCCCGGGTGTGTTCCGTGTTTGTTATATTCCTGCTGGCAACGAACATGTGATAAATTCCGAAGATGGTGTCTCGGATCGTTGACGTGGCATAAAAATGACCTCCGTGACAGATTGCAGACTCTGGCGTAACAACAAAATGAGGTGTATTTGGTCGCATGATCCTATTGTGTTGTTAGCAAAATTTCACTCAGATGAGCAGAGAAAGCTCACAGTCTAGATCCAGGAGGGAGAAGGACGGCTTCGAGATCCCACTTGTTGAGGTTGGCAGCATTGATTTGAAACTCCTCAGTAAAGAGGGTGGTATGGGAAAAATTAGAGCCATTCTTCGGGCGTGCAACAATCCACCACTTTAGGCCAGTTTGCGTGTCGATGTAAGTACAGAGGCCGTCACAATCGATATGCCAGAGGTGATGAGCACCTGACGTTGCTGCAAGCCCCCATCGAGTACTCGCAACTGGAAACAAAACAGCGCGGCCACACATCGGCAAATCAACAGTGGCATTGAATGCAACGAGATCTGATGCGAAGGCCGTAGGGGGATGGGGAGCTGACAGCATTGGGAAATCCAGTGCATTGAGGATCTTACTTTCCCGTCGGTGACATCCCAGCATGTCTTTGAGAGTACCCTTCTGGTGACGAGATTCTGAAGAAAAAGTGTTTTCCTTCGAGTAATCTATGACAATGCAAACATCAGCAGAGACGCATAGAGATAGGTTCCACACACCGTGAATGGTCACAGGTTTGTGAAGATCTCCTAATGTCCTCAGACCCTGTTCATCAAAACTGAAAGTTGGCTTAAATTGATCGTAGATGACGATATGTTTGTCCCTGAATAGTTCTTGGATCTCCTTCTCGCTTTTACTCTCGACTTCCCTTTTGGAGATAATACAGAAGACGGACTCGCCAGGCCTTGCCATCCACAATGGTCGGTCATCTTGATAACCCGCTGTGACAGCCCGATGAATCCCGTCGAACATTGTAAGCTCGTTCTCAAACTACAGTAAATGCATGGTGTTAGAAAAGCAGAGGCATAACTCTGGTAGCTTACATGGAATGACGGGATATATGTCACTGGATGATCTTGACCAGGAGCCCATAGCTCCACCGATTTTCCCGTGAATCGTTCCTGCAGATAAAATCGGTCCTATGAAGTTTTATCTTACATTGGGAATTACACTTACCTTTTCAGTTGTCGATAGGTTTGTCTTGGAAGACTGCACCTGCCAGTGAATTCAATACATTATGTTCATTTACCTTGACAAACAACTGACCATATCGTGCGTTAAGTCAATCATATCAACGAGTCTACTAACACCTCCAAATTCTATTTCTTCAAAATAATTTCGCGCGATGACGTTGGTAGGTTCTGTTGGTGGCTGTAGTTTGAGATTTGGTCCAGGCTCTGACTTGAGCTTGCGCTTGCGCTTCAACTTCGACTGTGGGTCAGGCTTCGGCTTCGGCTTCGGCCTTGGCTTAGAGTTTGGACTGTCCCTTGTACTCCCTTTTGCGTCGCGTGGTGGGTTCTTTCGTTTCTCGAGAGAATTTTCGGGGTTCTCAGCAGGGCCTGATTGTGTGGCTCCCTGACCCATGCTCCTGTCCGAGTCACGCTCCGCAGAACTATCCCCACAACCTCCATCTGCGTCAACATCCATTGGACAAGGATGCTCAGGCTCCCCCTCCCCCTCCCTTGGAACAAGGGGGTTTTCACCCTCCCTTTCCTCAGTGGACGGCGCGTTCTCGGTAAAACCTGATCCTGCAGCTCCCTGACCCACGCTCCTGTCATGCCCTAACGAACTATCCCTGCGGACTCCATCTGCATAGATATCCATCAAACCCGGATGCTCTCGCTCACGCACAGTTAAATTTTCATCCTCCGGAGGGCCATTTGCGCAGCCTCCGATTGTATCAACGTCCATCGGGTCAGGGTTCTCTCCTTCCTTGTTGGAGCAACCGCCGTTGCGATCGTTCTTGGAGACTTGATCTCCATGCGTGTTGGCATCACCTCTCCTGGCGTCAGCATCTTCCCGTTCGCGTTGATCTTGCTCAGGATGGCAATTTGCTCCCTTTTCACCCGGACGGGAGCCTTTAAGGCGTACGGCCTCGTTGTCATCACTGTGATCATCGCCGTCAGTTCCCTCCTCTTCCTCCTCCCGTGTCATACCAGAGCCATTTTCGCGATGGGGTGATGGCATATCTGACAAAACAAGATGAGCGAGTATTTGGTGAAACAAGTAATACATTACCAGGTTTAAACCAATTTGCAGCATTTCTGTTCGAGTCGTGTATGCCCATGGCAGCGATATCCGCCAACGCTGTGACCAGCAGACTTGGGATTGTCATGCCTGTCGAGGCAACATCAAACAGTACTTTCCATAGCCGTTTTTCAACAGTTTGAATGACGGTGGGTTGTTGATTCCCCACGGCTTTCCAAAGCTGGAATAGCGTTAGCCAATTATTGATATGCATGTGCTTCGAAGTGCTTCGTACCTCCAAAACTTTATTTTTACCGATATACAAGTTCGCCAGCGGCCGGTTGACGAGGAGAAACAACGGTGAAATCGTAAGAGCAATAAACAAAGGAGTTTGTAACTTTTCGGGTGAAATATTAATTTTTTCGACATCAAACACGATACCGTATCTGAGAAGTTGTGAATATTAGTGCAACATCTTTTCATGCTTTGGCAAATACAAAAAAAAATATAGTGTGACGGATCGTCCACTAAAGCCTCTCCCAAAAGACATTTGATTTCTGTTGACCCTTACCTTCGAAGTTCCACTGCAAGATCATTCCCTTCGTTTGGCATGTAAAGATTGCCCTAGTGGGGTATTTCAAAGGAGGGCTTGTGGAGCAAAGACACATACATACTCGGAGGAGGTAACAAAGATGAAAAGCGGCGGCGGCAAAATTTTGAATAATCTTCGCCCTGTGAAGGGTGCCTGTGGAGAAACAAAATGCCTCAAAACAAGCAGAGAGCCGATCGTCCACCCCCGGCCTGGAGTTAGGGAGCAGTGACGATCCAATATCGATCTCCATGCATCGCGTCGCATTGTCAACAACTGTCACCCAGTCCTTCATAGCCTAATAGGTGTACTCGTCAAAAGGAAAAGTAATCTTGTAGAGATCATAAAACGCACTAATTTATCGATGGATGGTATCAATCCTTTTCCTTTCGTCCTAATTTCGGATGCCTTGTCATGGAGAAGCGCAACGATATCCAGGACGCGATACTTCAGAAGTTCTTTCGCAAGAACGTTGTGAGGCGCAACGCCAGTGATACAGAATGTGCGGAGGAGCCGTAACTTCTCAATCCCTGGAAAGTAGGTCGATTCTCGTAGACTCGTCTCCTGCTCACAGACGAGACGCAAGTATGCCTTGGTAGAATGTTGAGCGGCGGCATAAAATATCAGAACCGATCAACTTACAGACAGCTCAGGTACGGAATTAAGTTCGTCAATTGCGCCGGGTGCAGAGAGAACGTTCGTTCTCCATGGGATATCTTTGAAAAAGGTACTGGTGGTACGAAATTTCCCCGAATCGGCCATAACGAATTTGCTCAGCTCGTTTACTAATCTGCGAAGGAGTGTTTTGAAATCCTGAAGTGGAGGCGTGAAATCCGAGGGTTAGGGAAAATTCCACAATTGAGGAGTGACAAAAAGTCAGACTCAAAGCAGGTGACGAATAGTCAGACCTGCGAAGCCAGCCAAGGATACTAGTAGATAGATGATAGTGACGAAGAAAATAAGTCAGGAGCTTCGTCGGACTCGGGCTCCCTGAGAGGATGATGGTTCAAAATCAACTTGAAGTCACGGTGAACTCAGGCTCGAACTTGAACTCAAACTTTGAACATGAACATGTTGATAATTCGTGATGCTGACCAAATAGGATTGAGATCTACCTATGGCAGAATTGAACACAGCCACCGTGACTTGAAGTTCCATTTCTTCAAATAAAGTGCAAGTGCCCCTGTTTTCCCTACCCGACCCCTGCTGCACGCCCCCGACTGTTCTCCAGCACAGGGAGGCCCCCAGCATTGAGAAGGGCCCAGCGTTCGATGTCCCGAACGCCGCCCTTCCCCTGTCACATTCAACGATGACGACCTCCCGTCTCTCCAGGCCTCCCGCTGCCCCCCGTTTGCCCTAATCGTCCCCTGCTCGCCCGTGGTGGGCCGGTTTCCACGCCGTTCGCTTCCCTCAGCGCTGCCACGTCCTCCACGACGTCCCCAGCCCTCCGCAGCACCATGTGTTCTCGGCCCCTGTCCAGCACAGAACACCAACGCCCCCGTTTCCACCCCCCCCCCCCCCCCTAACCACCCCGGCATGCTCAGAAACGAACCGCTTCGCCCACCTCGCTGTCACTGCCACCAGCCCCATCCAATGACCGACGAACAGGCAACTCAGTAGGTATACCACATAAAGTAAGCCTGATTATGGTTATTTCGCCCCTGCTCCCTGTCAAGCTCTCCCTATTCGCGTCTCTACACCTGCCTTCACTGTCCATGTCACCAGCCCCAGCCACTGTCACTGTCACCATCACTGTCTCCCCGCGGAGCCCAATGTCGGCCTCGCAGAGATGTGTGAGTGCAAGTTGTTCAGGGAGGGCAAGTATCTGGCAAAATCAGATGTGATGTTTTATGTGTTTGCTGACCACTTTGGTATGTTGCAGACATTCTTCATTTTGGACTCGGCTACGAAAGAAGAGAGTAAACCCGCGCGGGCGTGTGAGGCGTGCTACGAGACGGTATTTCCGCTGCTCGATGTTCCACCGGACTATAATACCGGGTAGCAGTACCAACGACCAACCCAGGACGATAAACAGCGACACACTCAGCACCTTTTCCGGCTTCCCCTCCTGGCTCTCCATGCCCGCCCCTTCCTATCATATCAAATCCAATGTTGGTTCCACAGGCGCTTATGGCTATCGACCTCGATCTCGACCTTGAAGATAAAGCTACTATGTCAGGAATAGTCGTCGAGGATCCGAAAGGGTGTGCAAGGCTGCGTTCGCGCCCACGGAGCTACCATCATATTTTGGAGGATTTTAGTTTTGATGATCCAGACAAGGAGGGGACGCAAGTATGGGGCAGGGAAAAGTTTGATGTCGTGAGTGTGCTGTTGGAGGAGCGCGAGGGTGAAGACAGCGGGGAGGGTGATGTGACAGGGAGGAGACTCTCGTCGTCGCCGCGGAAGGAAAATACTGCGAGACGCATCAAGAGATTCTCGCTACCGGCGGTGGCGGTCCAGACGACAACTGTCACTGCACGGACAGAGACTGCGGATGTCGAGCATATGGGAGGCCCGGATGGGATGAAGATAAATAATAGGTTTTCCCTTGTTCTTGGAGGCAGGCACGGAAGAGGGCGTTCAGGCGGTGGACGTCACCATGATGCTGAGGGGGAGACTGATGGGCAGGAGGACGGCAAGGGGGCAGAGAAGGAGTCAAGGACTTCGGTTGCAGCGTGCAGATTGAGTTAGCTGTTAGGGAGGAGGAAGTGACACAATGTCATTTGATTTTTGAAGGATATTTGTATGTTGGACTTGTTGTACGGCTTGTAGATCAGTCATAGGTAGCACATTGTATTTACAACCTTGAACATATGAAGGATACATATGCATATCAGTTGAACTATTATGATGTTCCTATCGCCAAAAGAAGTGTTTTTATAAGAGGAATAAGGAACGTATGACTTTCTGAAGATTGAACAACGAAATCCTAGTACATTGAGTACATACACTGTGACAGAGCATGGGAAGAAGGTAAAATCACCGAACGAGAACCCGACAGACAAACAGGAGCAGGGGAAAGAGAATCACGATACGAGTTGGCACCGGACATGACAACCTGACCTCTCTGACCTCGAGTCAGGCTGACCTGTAGTACAACACTTGAGAAGAATGGTATGCAAGCACTTGTACTAAATAATTGAAAAATAAGTAACTTGAAGTCACTCCAATACTTACTACTAGTACAGACAATATGAAAATCCAATCAGAAAAAGCGGTGGCAAATGGGGGCCAGGCACCAGGAAATGGTGGGAAGGCGGCTGGAATGGAGCAGAGCCTGAGTGGGGCGGGCAACAACTTGATATGAAGTACTACTCACAAGGAAGATCAGTTGAGGGCCTCGTCGAAGTGGAGATGATGAAGTTCAAGTTCGAGTTGAACGCCGAGTACTAAGACCTTCAAGTTCAAGTTCAAGTTGGGATCTACCAGCGGCAGAATGGAACACAGCCACTAATCAATTGCAGTGCCAACTAGTAGGCGGCCTTTAACTTAGCTTCGTAATAATCAATACGCAGGAATTGGAGACTACATACACAAGCATGACGCTCCTCAGTAAAGCAAATATAAACCAACAGGACTGTAAAGGCATAGACAGGACTCGGACTCGGAGTGGCAAGTTCAACTCGGCGAGTAGAACTTGAAGTACTAGCATCATAGTAATCGACGTGAACTTTGAAAAGCCGAATTGGGGAATGAATGTAACATGCAATCCTGTACATGAACAATGAGCAGACAGTCGCGACCAGCCGCGAAGAGAAAAGCTTCACAAGTGGAACACAATAGAATGTGAAACGCACGATGGAAGGTGAGGTAGGATATCATGACAAGCAACAGAACGTTTGGAATCATCTCTCATGAAAAGTTTCCAACAGAAGTAGAACCTCCAGGGACATCAGATTTCCCTTTCAATATCTGTGCCACCATAGCGGAGGTAGAACGATACTCTGTCTCTGCAATTGGCACCCGTTGATTTTGATCATGATTGCTACTGGCAATGCTGATGTTCGAATCGCTTTCCTGGGGGCGATGCCGTTTAATGAATGCGGTTTTCTGGAGTTTGTCTTCAAAGAGTGACATCTGTCGGATTGACATCTGTCGGATTGCATTGCGTAGGTGATTCCGGAATCGCTTTATCATTTCATCGCGGATATTTCGAGGAAGCCAAGATGGTAGTTGCACTGGATAAACAGTGGAATGACATCCACGAATAGAGAGCTCATGAGGATGTTCAGCCCTGATGATCTCCATAAGCTCCCAACAAACAGGGCAGCATAGCTTCGATACTGCAACCATGGATCCTTCCATGGCCTACCCAAATGGGATACATTTAGTCGAACTAATCAGGTCAGAATGAAAGATAAGACAACGTACGTTACAAGTATGTGCCAACCTCTCGTCTTTCTTAAAGTCAAGGACGGATTCCGGACAATATTTGAGGAGCGCAGCAAGCAAAGCCTCCGCATGTAATCCTCCAAATGATAATAGGCACCTTCCAGACCCCGGAGAGAGCATGATCCGAAACATTTTAACTGTAGCCTCGGAATCCTTATTACCCTTTCCCTTATATGCCATGATTTGTTTCTCCAGGCTTTTCATGACGCTTTCAGGGTTTGAGGGGTCTAGGGTATCGCCTTTGTCTGCACCCGTCGTAGGTGCACTCGCAGTACCGTCGTATGCTGGAGATGAGGACCTTGATCCTGCCCCTATTGCACGCTTCATAACTTCTGTCATTTCGAACCAGGACGGTGTTATGGTGACCGATGAGCGATTCACAGCGAGAACTGAAATTTCGACTGAACTATCGGATTGGAAGATGTTGCGAGATCGTCGTTCTAGTAGTCGTTTCCCAAGGAACTGGTAGACAAATGTCTTGGCCCATCTGAGGAAGGAATGGATGTTGGACCCATCTTGGAGCTGAATTGAATCAGTGTCATGTTCATAGAAAACCTACATCAGCGATTGCCTACCTCCAACACGCTCTCGTCGTTGAAACCGTCCACATCGCCTGCATTATCCGTTGGGTCATCCCCATTACCCTTTATAATTTTTCCCCTGGCCCAATTCCTATATTTCATTATATGGCGGCGTTCCGGCATCAGGCATTTGACATCAGTCCCTGAGGAAGTTAAGGCAGAGATATGATTCCTGAATGCTGCAGAACTTAAAATAGAGAGTAGGACTGTGGTATGAACGTGGAGACAACCGAATAGGGATACAAGCTCTTGGCCCAGGTGAGAATTTATATCCGATGAGCCCTTTAAGACTTCCTGATGCTTGACCCTCAAGGACGTAAGTGTTGACGCGAAATTCATGAAGGTGGAGGTGACGACATGTTGGAATCCCTTGGCGGTCTGTGCAGTGTAGAGGCCATTCCTTGTCTCTGATCTTCTCACTCTTTCAATTTCCGAACCAGCAGCCGACAACAATGCCTGAACCTGTGCCCTGACATCGGGACTTAGCGATTCTGCATCGATAGACATGCTAGCCCACTTGAGGATTGAGGCAAGCGTCCGGTCACCATCATCCTCCTGGGGTTGGAGGTCCTCCGAGGTCCAATCAAATGTCTCAATCACATAGTCCATATCTTCACCAGCACGAGTCAACAAATAAACCAAACCAAGGCCCTGCCAGCTGGTAATCCGCCGCAACAGCTTTGGCCAACACACAGTAAGAAGATAGGCGAAGAAGGAGCGAGAATACTTCAACTGGAGGCTAGGCTGCGCGGCACGATAGTCATTGAGATAGGAGCACACAGTCTCTGCATGGACTTCTGAAGGTCTCGGCCCACTAGATTAGACAAAACGTGAATGAGAAGGCAAGATACAAGCTGAGGGAAACCTCACAGGATCGCGCAATGATAGGGCTCATTCTTGACCTCATTCCAAAGGCTGGCACCTGTATCAACAGACCTAATTCTATGAAATTTTGGATCTCCGTTTGTGGATTTCATGCGATAATCAGGATTGCATATCATGGTAACCTTCAACGGAAACGTGCTTTGCCCAATCGGAGTGTTGTCGTCGCCTTCAGCCCCGAGGTCAAGGTCCGTGTTGGCAGTCTTTTCTTCCACCACAAGCACCCTGGTTGAAGTATAGCAGGCGGCAATTATCTCATGATCTTGAACAAGAATTGCGCATATAGCGTCGAGTGGACCAAAGTCTTCATCAGACCGAAGTGCGTGGTTGATGTCAGTCTGGGCAGCAACTGATTCGGCATACCCGGGGATCGATGGATCTCCATCCTGGTCATTTATCGTTAGAACGAGGCGGAGCCATGCAGTGAGCCTAGTAAATTCATCAGGGTATTCCAACTCATTCAAGTGCTGGAATTAGATTCAGAGACTTGGACTCGGAACGGTGGAAACAATGCTCACTTGGGAAGTGGTCTCACCTAAGGTATTGAGCGAAGCACTGTCAGAGGCGGAATTCGACATGTTATAGGTTGCACGCGGTTAACTTGAAAGATAGAGAGCTGGACTTCGGACTCGCTGCGGACCTTGTAACTTGTTGCCAATGCGGCTGCCACTCCGAGGCTCGGACAGCCTGAGATTTGATCAATGATTAGCACTCCGATCATGATGCATGACACTCGATCATGATCATGATAAGGCTATAGATAAGATATCTAGCCTGAGATAGCCTCTGCTCATGCCCAAACGCGAGCGGGGGAGGTCTTATAGTTTCATTTAGTCAATTTTACAATAAAGAAACCCATCTACCCTGGTTTTTACTATGGGCCATTCAAGCTCAATAGTACCAGCGGCAGAATGGAACACAGCCACTCATCACCTGCCGCTGACAGTCACAGTCACACTGACAACCTCAACTTGAAGTTCTTCAAGTTGAGCTTCAAGTTGTGTCGGTCTTTCTCCTTTCTTCGTAGTCTCGCTTGCTCTCCTCCTTCCTACTCATTCCTGGTTCCTTCGCTGCTCTCTTCCGCGCTCCGTTTGTCTGTTGCTCGTTCTCCGTCACCCTGCAGGTCTGACTTTTTGTCACCTGCCTTGAGTCTGACTGTTTGTCACTCAATCCGAGCTCCCTTCAAGAACTTATCACCAGCTGGACCTGAAACCTTTCGCAGATCCTCCCGGATATCCTCTCACGTTATCTGAGCTTGCAATTTGAATTGCCTGCAGTGCCTTGGGGGCTCAACACTGTGTTTACACCACTGGCAAGCCATTCAAATTGCCTGTACCTCTCTTAGTTTTATCACGGCTAGTAGAGAGTTATCAAAATGACCACCGTGCTTACGGATGACGATTTGCTGAGGTCTCAAGTTATGGGCAGTATGTTGAATCTCGGGTTTACAGTAGCTTGCCCGCTGATTGCATCCTTACAGGGCAAATTGGTGCGACGGATGGCGAAGTCGGGGCTCTCCTCTGCGGTGGAGAATATTTTGTCACCACTCCTAATCAGACCTTTATCCCCGAGCCGCCAGCTGGAGACCGTAAAGTCATGATGCGTGCCGACAGCCTCTATGCAGACGACGATCCTATTCTCTGGCCACAACCTTATAACGCGTTTAACTGTCATCACGGTGCAATTCCTAAGCGTAATTCGCTTTCCGCCCATTTGATTATATGGACGGAACCTACGCATGAGGACTTTTTCCTCTTGAGGAACCCGGCATCCCCCATTCGGGGCCTTGGCAAGCTATCGGAATCGATGTTGGGCGAACTGAAGTCTTCTGCGTCGGTATTGTTATCTCGGGTTCATGCATTCCTGTCAAATCCGTCCAAATCTCGGGCCCCGCCTTCCCTCGGCCCAATGGTTAAAATGATTGAGCATGGTCTCGTCCGCCTTGAGTCGGTGTGGACCAACTTCCGTCAGATGGCGTTTGGTGTGAGGGATGTGCAGAGGTGTTGGCTTGAGGTAATGGCAATGTTGGATTACATGGAGGTGTACAAACCTCGGATGGACTCAGCTAAGTTGGCAGTGGGCTCCCCACCAGTCGAAGTTGCCGATACCATTGGTGTTTTCACCAGTGATGTTCGCGTCGCCCAGGACTTTTTCCATGCAGGTCTTCCATTCTGGTTGATACGGCCGGCTTCAGACCTTGGCAGAACAAATATACTTCGTGTCATCCCTCCTTTTGAATCGCGGTTCTATGGGATTTGCTTTGAGCTACACCGCTTCAAGTACCCTGTTATATATCAAGGACCTGCTAGCTCTACCCAAAAACATGAGGCAATCTTACAGTACGCTCGGAACTTCCTGCGCTATCCGGATCTTTTCTCTCACCATACCAGCGAAATGAACATGTCAGCGAGAACCCAGGCAACAAAAGACGGACCAAACCCCAAGGCCATTGTGGGTGTTAGTCATCAACGCGGTCCCAACAAGGGCAGGGCCCCGTACGGAAGTAAGGGAAAAGGAGTTGTTCGTAAGTAACCAGAGTTGTTTTTCCATACGTCATCTCACCCGCCTACAGCAGGAAACAAGCAGAAAAAATCTTCGAATCCGCCAACCGGCCGTGACAAGTTTGATGTGTACGAGAGCCCCCTCATGCCACTCCCAATCCCGGTCTGGAGGGATGCGCTGAAAGCGGTTAAAAGGGACGAAGCCCCGGCGTCTTATCGTACGCGATATCTATTTCCTGAGGCAGCAATTTTTGCTTCCACGAATGAGGCTCGCCGGGCAAAGTTCTTTGCCACATGGAATGTGTTTCGACCTGCCTGCATCTTACGAGTTTTTTCAGCGGACAGCTTAGCATCCCCCTTGTCCGGCCAACAGTGGCGGGATTTTCTTCTTGATGGGCTTTTGGCACGCAGCCACGCGTCAAGTGTGGTTCGTCAACGCGAACAGGTCAAGGCTATCTTTGCAGATGTTTTAGATGAACTTCACATTGACCTGTGTCCTCCACCGTCCAACCATTGTCCGACAGTGCCAGTTGATGAGGCACAGAAAACCCTATGGGAGTTGACAGAGCTGAATTTCCGTTTTGAGCTTCTGTCACTTGATAAACATGCCTCTGGCTCGTCATCCCATCAGGACGAAAATGAGCGACAGGCCATGGTGCTGAAGTGCTTTGATGTACCTTCCCTTGTTGCTGTCGATGTACGCCGGGCAAATTGTGGTTTACAAGCTCATGACTGGCAAGAAAGGCTACCATTTTTGCTCGCGCTGAGGGCATTAATGAGGGATTGGGATGGACTGAAGCCGACCCCTCTTTTGCTACCTGATCTGGCCTCTCATTGCATGTATACCGAAGGAGATGTCCAGCAACTTGAGGATCACGTAGCTCATTTTTATACGCAAACTTTCTATCGCTCGTTTGGCCGTGCCGCAACTATTCCTACCCGCCTTCCATAGTTATCTGTATATATCATGTAAAATCTGCAAATGTCCTCAAAATATTTTAGCCTGTACATGATCCAAACTTCCAGACATTTTAATATCTGGTCAAAGCAAAGGTATGACCCTACAATTATTGTTGATGATTTCCACTGCTGCTTCGAAATAGAACACTTCTCGAAGTTCAAATTTGAAAGGTATGGAGAAGGTCAGTATTAATATTTCCTCAATTTAATATAATGTCTCCATAGCATATTTGCTCATCGCCGAATATCAAGATCGGAATGCCAATTCCTCAAGTGACTCCATACAGTGACTCATGCGTAGTCATATCAACCTTTATAATAGCTGATCGCAATTTTTGACCTTTCCTTTCTAAGGTTCAGCCCTGCCATTTCCAGAAGACTCGGCATCATTCTGCCCATCCTCCTTGCAGCATCATGGACCTGCCGTCGGCTTGGTGTCAAGTCTGTGTTTGCGGCCGCACGTTCTCTGTTCTACAAGCCTATACTTTCCACAAACGTAGTTGTCAGAAGACAAAGAAACGGCTTTCCAGCGCTCTGGAGAAAGCCAAAGAGGCCTGGCAGTCCAAGAAGCGTCGAAAAATTCAAACTCCAACTGTGGAAAACCCTCCGGAACAAACTGTAGCTGTCGAACAAGAATCAAATGACGTTGCACTCACCTTGCAACATGAAGTGAGACATCTAATGTTGGTGCAACTCATTACTCACTGAATCGCTGCTATACCGTCAGGATGCCTCCACGAACGAGGAAGACTTGGATCAACCACTTGCAGAGCGCAGGGGTCGCCGAGAAAACCGCCAACTGCCCAAGCGCTATCGGGATGTACTACCCGACCCTCCAGCAGCCCTTCCTCCAACATCCCAACCAGTCACGTCTCAATGTGCGCTAACCACGCCTCACCCTACCGTCCCAGCATTACCCTCATCCGCCGAGCAAATTTATCCCCGTGTGAGGAAGCTGCTGAAATCTACACGGAATAAATTTGGTCTTTTTCGACAGTATCATGCAACCTGCTTCCCAGACCACGATCCCAATGCGAGTGCAACGCGTGACGACTTGATGGATACGTCGCCGGATATTTTTTCTGTCTATCCAGCTGACTCCTACCACCCATATCCCAATCAGTCATCGTTTTTGCTAGGTGAATGGTATTGGAACGGCGGGTTAAAGAAAACACAATCAGGCTTTCAGGATCTTGTCAAGATAGTCGGACATCCAACCTTTCGACCAGAGGACGTTGCAGGGACAAACTGGCGGCTTATTGATGCACAGCTTAGTGGAGATCGGCCCTTGAATGATGATGATGGCTGGGAGGATGAAGAGGATAACGGTGATTGGGTTGAAACTTCAATCAAGATCAAGGTCCCATTCCATAAAAGGTCACTGCATCCAGGGCAAAAGGAGTTTGATGCGGGAACCCTTCATCACCGCAAGTTGGTGTCGGTGATTAGAGAGAAAATTATGCGTCCCTCTAGCCACCAACACCTCCATTTCGAGCCGTATGGGTTATTTTGGCAACCAACTGAAGCTTCTAAACCACTCAAAGTTCACGGAGAGCTCTACACCTCAGAAGCATTCATCAAGGCTCACCGTGACCTTCAGGAATCTTCCGGAGAGCCTGGTTGTGACCTTCCGAAGGTTGTAGTGGGTCTTATGTTCGCCTCGGATGGCACTCAGCTCACAGCGTTCAGCACTGCTAAACTATGGCCGATTTATCTTGCAATGGGGAATGAGTCGAAGGACAGAAGGTCAAAACCCTCCTGTCAAGCATTTGAGCACATTGCTTACCTAGAGACAGTGAGTAGGATCTCTTTGGTTTTGTCCTAGTATGTGACCCCCATTCCTTTTCGAATGACAGCTCCCCGATGCATTTAAAGCCTTCGCCACGGAGCATCTTGGTGGAAAGGGCCCAAACAATGCATTCATGGCCCATTGCCATCGAGAAGTCTATCACGCACAGTGGGCGATCATCCTTGATGATGAATTCCTGGAAGCATATGAGCACGGAATTGTGATTAAGTGTTGCGATAGCATTCAGCGTCGCTTTTACCCTCGCATATTTACATATTCTGCGGACTACAAGGAGAAGTAAGTCAAGAATTTTTGAATGTCGGTGTCTGGTATAACTCACAATTTTCACAGAATTCTTATAGCGAGCATTCGCAATCTGGGTCGGTGCCCTTGTCCCCGTTGTCTCATACCATTAGATCGTGTTGCCAGCATGGGAATGCGTCGAGATATGGCACAGCGCAGGACTCTCGCCCGGATTGACGATGTGAAACGACGTATTCGTGTTGAGACGGCGCGCAAAAAGATTTATGAGAAGGGCTATGTGGTTGATAGTCGGGCAGTGGAAGATCTCCTACGGGAAGATTCTCTCGTTCCAACAGCGGTATTTGCCTTCTCCACCACATGATCGATTTTAATGCTCATGCTTCGTCAGAATGCATTTTCAAGCAAGCTAGCGCCATTCGGTTTCAACATGTTTGGCATGCTCGCTGTGGATCTCATGCATGAGGTTGAACTCGGCGTATGGAAAGCAGTTTTTATACATCTACTACGCATTCTAGACTGTCAGAACGAAAGCCTCAAGCACGAATTGGATAGACGGCAAGTCGTTTGAAGCCTCAGTAGGTTTGGTCCTCATATGTCCATTAGGTTTCAAGAAATCCCTCCTTTCGGAGTTGACGGGATAAGGAAAATCAGGTCGAACCGGTCGGAACTTAAGAAGATGACCGCTCATGATTATGAGGATATGTTACAAGTGGGTTTTCCCAGTATTCTTGACTTTGACTAACAATATCATTTGTCACACAGTGTGCCATACCCATTTTTGATGGTCTTTTGCCTGAACCCCACAATACATCTGTTCTTAAGCTCTTGTTTAATTTAGCTCATTGGCATGGCCTTGCCAAGCTCCGCATGCACACAGATCCGACTCTGGACGTTTTTTCCTGCGCCACTACATCTCTGGGAAACAGCCTACGCACATTTGAGGAGAAGACATGTGCAGCATTTGAGACTCGAGAGTTGGAACGTGAGCGGGCTGCTCGGCAACGTCGTCAGGAGAAATCTGCGACTACTGTGGTGTCTAAATCAAGAAGACCTACAGCAGCTAACAGTAATGCACGGAAGCAGAAGAAACTCAATCTGAGGACTTACAAGAATCATGCGCTCGGCGACTATGTCGACACCATCCGACACATCGGCACAACTGACTCATATTCCACTCAACCAGTAAGCTTTACATGATGTTTTGCGTGGTATTGCTTACTGTTCTGATGGTCATCAGAGCGAGCTTGAGCACCGGACATCTAAAACCCGTTCACTTCGGACTTGTGGCCGATCAATACCACTGCAAATATCAAGGATTGAGCGACGAGAGCGCCGTATCAGCATGATTCGTGAGAGGCTAAATCGTCCGCAACCTAGCTCGCTCACTGCAACAGAACCCGAGGATGTTGCACATGATCCTAGAGTACAGTACAACATAGGAAAATCACAGAAAGTTCCTGTCCACATACCGACCTTCCTGAAAAAGAATGAGGGGGATCCCGCAATCAAGGTGAGTAGTCTTCGTATTCTTCTACTGAATTACACTAACCCCTATGACGCAGGATTTTTTACCAAAGTTAAGAGAGCATCTACTTCCTCGAATCCAGACGGTGCTTCTCCAGGAAGCTGAATCGCTTTCAGGGCCTTCCAGCATCAGAACCAGCTTGGATAATGCACCATTTCAAAGCTCTGACGGAAATGT
Organism: Tricholoma hemisulphureum; assembly: GCA_964034925.1. Taxonomy (NCBI): domain Eukaryota; kingdom Fungi; phylum Basidiomycota; class Agaricomycetes; order Agaricales; family Tricholomataceae; genus Tricholoma; species Tricholoma hemisulphureum. Next base: position 5,254 of record CAXIUG010000006.1, on the reverse strand, counting down.
ATGCAATTATGTATTCTTGAAGCATGACTGCATATACCACCACAAACTTATTCGTTTCCACTTCACCACTTACGACATTCAGCGCGGAACGGACATTGTTAACCCTGGGACATCTCGTCGAAATGTCATGCTTCTTGCTGACGATGTGGAAGGTTCTGGTTCTGTTAATTCTTCGAATCCGCATCATTTCTTGTACGCACGGGTCCTCGGCGTATATCACGTAAATGCCATTTATACTGGGCCTGGTATGCGTGATTTTGAAGCTCGCCGCTTTGATTTTTTGTGGGTGCGATGGTTTGAGGTTGTTAACCCAGGTTCTTCAGGGTGGAGGACTTCCAAGCTGGACTCAGTCCGCTTCCCTCCTATGAACAAGAATTATTCTTTCGGTTTTGTGGATCCGAAAGATGTTCTGTGTGGGTGCCATATTTTACCAGCCTTCGCAAAAGGAAAACGACAAAATGATGGGATTGGCATCTCACGCTGTGCCAAGGATGGTAATGATTACAATCGATACTTTGTTGGCCGGTGAGTTCAATATTTGCTTACTAGTTCTGATTTCATTATATCCCCCAGGTTCTCTGACCGGGACCTTCTCATGCGCTACCACTGGGGGCTAGGCGTTGGCCACTTTCATGCACATCAGTCAGAATCCACCTCATGCAGTGTTTCTGATCTGGTTGAGGACACCCAGAGTATGATCCAGGATCCTGATATGGAGCTGCAGGAGGGATTAGGAGAGTCTCTTGCACACACCAACGACAGAGAGAGTGACATGGGTTATGAATCAGACAACCCAGAGCTGTGTTTAGATGACCTTGACTTGGAAGGTTGGGATGACATTGACTCGGAAATGGAAGATGGAGAGGATGGTGATGTGGATGAGGACATTGAAGAGGCTGAGCATTCTACAGATATGTACTAGTCGCGCATTTCTCAACCTGTCTGCTCAGATTGGATATCTGTCTACTGCGTAGGATTCCTTTGTTTGGTCTTCATCAGTTATCTTATAGGTTTCGGCACTTGTGATTATGCTCCAAGTAAGTCTGCAACTGATTCCAAACAGACAAATCATATTTACGTAGTCAAAGGCCATCCAGAACCCCATAATGCATATGTTCTCAAAGTCTTGATTGATTTAGCCTATCAGTAATGTCTCGCCAAGCTATGCATGCATATGGACAGAAGACTTGACTCTAGAGTTGGTTCGTGAGCACACTGCTTGACGACGGCATCGGAGAAAATGCTACCAACTACCGGGATCATCAAGGCTTAGTAGTAATATTCCGCAGCTCTTCTTCCTTTCAGTGGTGATGATGCGCTGCATGACTCTAAAGCTATTCCCCATGACTTTCTCTGCTCCTGGCACTGGCGGGCCCATCAGCCGCTATCCTGAGACCGATGGGATCTATCCCTAACCACAGCTCTGTGCATGCGGTAACATTTTATGTTATCTTCCTTCATCGATATACATAATAACGATTTCCATCACAGATTCGCCCTTATGTCTCTTATAGTTGGATTTGCGGTCAATACAGCATTCCGCACGCCATCTATCACAATGGATGACCCCCCTATTACCTTTTGGAAGTTCTTTGGCTTCGAGGTTAATCAAACTGCCGTCTTGGCCATTACCGCAGGAGCCACCAAACTGGTGGTTACTACATCGGTTAGGGATGTGGCTCTTTCAGTTTTTAATCCAGTTACAACTCCTTTGACCATATTATCCAGTCGGTCTGCAGTTGGCCGCATTGGCCACTCTTAAAGTCGAGAGCGTCGAACTCACATGGATCGAGAGTGCCGAATCAGCAAGAGATATTATCGTGCGACCCACAACTCAGCTATCCACGAACACCAAGCCATTGATACCACATGCTGAGACTGTTGCTGGGCCATCAAAAGCTACCAGCCTGAGCTTGAAGGTTTTGGATTCTTTGGCAGAAGTTCTGGACACTGAGGTAAAAACTTTGGTGGAAGACGTTCGTGATGACTTCGATGAGCTGGTGGAATCATTCGAAGAATTTTCCCAAGCAATTCGCAATTCGATAGCAAACTCGGAGCACGATGCGGAAGTCGAAAGGCAAGGTGAACGCTATTCGTGAACATGTTCTATCGCAATGATAGAGCTCGAGGGAAAGTGAACGAAGAAGACGATTGTGAATGCACTTTGGCATCTGACAAGTTTTGCGGATATTCCTTGAATTGGTATATGTACTGCTACTTCGTATCCACAGCTTTGGTTTACTAGTACACACATTCAACAAGCTCGACAAGGGCGTCGAGGATGGTGTCGAGGCACAATATAAACATCATAGCACGAATCATTCTGGGTACGCTCTGTAGTCTGTGTTCTGCTGACATTCCTGCTGATATATAATACTCCTTCCCGGCCTCCTACTATCACGCGGTCAGCTCCTTTCTCATTTCATTGTCTTCGTTTGACGACGGCTTGGGTGTGATTTTCTTCAACTTATTTTTTAGTTCAAGTCAAACGCCCAACAATAACAAAACTAGTAGTACAACGAGAGTCTGCGGTCTCTCTCACTTACTCTGAATTACATACTTGTGAGTCTCTTTTTGTTCTATCTTTCTTCCTACCATCAACGTGTTCTCATTGGTTTACTTTAGCCCCATGCCCCTCCCCATCTATGCCATCCATGTATTTCGACCTCAATTGTCTATCGGTCGTTTCCTGGTGCGCTGGTGCATTCGAGCCACAATTAGATGGCATCGGGCCGATATCGTCTCAAAGATTGGCGACCTAAATACATATCAGTGGATAATTTGGTGAGTCCTTTATTTATATCTGCATTTCTTGCTGGATGACGCCTCTAGCCGAAATCTTCATCGTTCTACCCAAGGATCGTGGATGGCCATGCACTTCAAGCATTGGACAGTGCGCGCCTTCAAAGCTGGCTCCTCACGTTTTTACACCCTACACATCTACCCCATCTTGCCGCCCGAGAAGTTTCATGATGGCGGGAAGCACTGGGTTTCGCGTCGTCTGCGCCCTAACAAATATGCTGAAATCTGATTGGGTGGTAAGTCATGCAACATTTGTTTTTCATGTGATACGCTGATTGGTTACTTTTATAGAAAACACTTGGATGTAAAGGCATGGAAGAGTGGGATATCGGTGAGCTCTATTTGATATACTTACAATGTCATTCTATTCTCACTATGCAACTCTAGTTCATCATGATTGTGTAGTATAATAAAATTTATATCACTCGTACAGTTACAATAACTTGAAGACGTCAATGACTTGGAGATGACCCGAACATCAAATTAAGTGTTCTCATGTGGTCTCTCCTAGCACTATGAATTCATGATATCTTCAGGTTGAATTCACGTTCACGCCATGCACAAATTTTGCAATAATGTGTAGTCATGCGTTAGAAATGGGTACTAGATGTTTGGTATGTCACGGTGCACCCTGCCCTTTATGGCCTTAGTTTAGTAATATGCTCCTTGTCACTTGGGACTCGGACAGCTAGCCAGCTTTCAACTCTGTCAGTCGATGCATGACCGTTCTCCAACACAGGGAACGACCAGACGGCCCCCAGCATCGAGACGGCCTAGCTTTTGAATGCCGCCATTCTCCTGTCACCTTGCATTCGACAACGACCTCCACCCATCTCTCCAGGCCTCCCGCTGCCCACTGTTTGCCACGTCTTCCACGACGTCCCCTGCCAGTGCTGTTCTGCTGACCTCGATCCCACATTGCTGTCCCCTGCACCCTGTCGACCACATGCCCACCCACGAGCACCCTGCCCCTGTCCTAGCACCCTGTCCATGTCACCTCTCAACCCCTAGCCCCTGCACCGTGTCCAGTGCCTGTCACCATCACCATCCTCGTCGACACCCTCGTCAACACGCAGCGACAACCAAAGAGTGCCTCTTCAACTGATCGAAGCTTATCCCCATCCACACCTAGTATCACACGTTATTCCAGTAGTATACTTTGAGGCCTTGTCCTGTATCTTAGCTATTATCTCCGAATATACTAAGTTCCTAACATCTCTCGTTCCCCTTGAGTGTTGGAAGCTCTGGCTTCCTTCCAGCATGAAAATTCTAGGGAAGAATGATATTAAAGGGGATGCTAATATATGGTCATATCTTTCACTCAAAAAATGATATGTTATGATAAAATACTATCATGTCTCATAATTCTGTCAGATAAAGCATCAGCAGTTGAACATTTCTTGCAAGGGTTTTAGCATTTTACCAGTGCATGAAAATTCTAGGGAAGAATGATATTAAAGGAGATGTTATTATACAGTCATTTCTTTCACTCAAAAAATTCTTTGTTATGGTAAAATACTATCATGCCTTGCAATTTTGTCAGACAAAGTATCAGCTGTTGAACATTTTTTGCAAGAATTTGAATATCTTATCAGTGCATGAAAATTCTACAGAAGAATTATATTAAAGGAGATGTTAATATATGGTCATTTCTGGCACTTGAACAACTGTATGTAATGGTAAAATGTTATCATGCCTCACAGTTCTGCCAGTCAAAGCATCAGTGCATGATCCCTTGTCACCTTTATTTCACCATCTTGTAAGGCCTTGCCAAGTCTTATCAACTGATTGCGGAGTGCTAATTGTTGATCAGATCAGTCTAGTTATACCAGACCCCTGCCGATTTCCAGATGTAAGGCCATGGTCTACCACGACCATTAACGAATCAAATCCGTCACAAATTGGTAGGTCTGTGATGAAGTCGGTGGTCACGAGAGCAAAGGGGCGGGTGGCGTGGGATTTGATTGGGGAGAGCGGGGGGGTCGTAGGGTGGGTATTGACTTTCATCTGTTGGCAGGTGGCACATCCAGTGATGAACTTCTTAACAAAGGTTACCATTCCTGGCCACCAGTAGTCCCTCCTGATTAATTTGGTGGTCTGCCACTGTCCAGGGTGCCCGTTAGGTAGGCATTCATGGTATTGTTCCATGAGTCGTTGCCGTACGTCTGCATTGTCGGGGACGTAACATCTGCCTTTGAAAAATAGTAGTCCGTCTTCTATTTTCCAATCTTTGAGTGAGGATTTAATCGGGGGTGTGCCGTTGTTTTTAAGAGCCGTGATTGCATCTTTTACTAGGCCTTCCTTCATAATGTTGGCAGCGAGGATGTCATGCATGTCGGTGTCAATGAAGTTGACAAAGAGTGTCTCGGGGAGCATGGTCATGTCCTCATTGTCGGTGTCTTCTTCTGGGACATGGTCTGCTCTCCGTGATAGGGCATCGCTCTGCACCATT
>CAXIUG010000005.1:0-28434 GCA_964034925.1 Tricholoma hemisulphureum | reverse complement strand
CCGCTTATTCCTTGCTCAACTTGAACTCAGACTAGTCCAGAAAGCTTCTGGAACTAGTAGACTAGACAACTGCCTGAAAGCCTCAAGCAGTAGACGACAATTGACCCTTAGTTGACAAAGATAGAGCCCTTGCTTTAACAAAAGGTCAAGCTTTCCCAGAAAGTCCTCCTACCAAGGAGCAGACAAGACGTCTTCCAGACGAGACACCAGACAGACCCCAGAACACCTGCCTAGAGGGGCACAGCCAATCCCACACTCCGTGTGGTACAGACAAGGAGATAGATTAGTACGCTACTCAGCGTCTGCAGAAAGGTGGATTAGCAAAACCACCCTGAACAAACCCACACGATATCTAGAAGAAGAAGACTTCGAACCCCCTCCCTCCACTCCACACCTTCTCTTTTGGCAACAACAGCAAAACCAACGAACCAGACATGGCAACTAAAGAGATAAAACTCAGAACCCCCACCGACTTTGATGGAAAAAGAACAAGGACAGCAAAGTTCCTGCAAGAGGTATCCCTGTACCTCAGAATCAACAAAGACACCTATGACACGGATGAGAAAAAGATTGCCTTCGCTCTCTCGTTCATGAACTCTGGCATGGCCGGAGCATGGGCACAAGACTGGGCATCAAAAGCCAACTTAGGGACATGGAATGAATTCAAGGCAGCCGTAGACAAAGCCTTCACCCCCACAGATGATGTGGGAGCTGCCAGAACAGAGATGAAGAACCTGAAACAAGACAGTGATCTGGAAGATTACCTTGCCCAATTCCGGATCTTGAAGGGAAGATCAGGAATCACTGAGGACACACCCCTCATCGACATGTTCATGGACAGACTGAACCCAAAATATTCTAGAAAAAATATTCAACATGGAGAAAGTCCCAGAAAAGTTAGACGACATGATGGAGGCGGCTGCCAAGTATGATGGACAGTGGAAGAGAGCCAAAGCCATCATTGGAAAAACATGAGGAAGCTACTGGCCAGAAAAGAAGACACCCCCTCCCGTCAAAAAAGAACCTGGCCTGGAGATCAACAGGCTCACCAATGAAGAAAGAATGGAGCATATAAAAAAAGGGCTATGCTTCCTGTGTGTAAGCCTGCAACCAGACTCACGACACAAACATGCACAGCCACCACGAACATCGGCAAACATCGGCACACATTGATGCTTACAATGGCTACACAGCCACCCTGAACATCGGCGAACTCATATATCAACTTACGCTCGATGCAGCCACTTTCCAACACGGTTTCAAATCTCATATATATACCATCTTTTTTTCCTTTGTTGCCCCACTCTTTACCTTGTGCAACAAAGGTATAGTTTACCGACCTTCTTATGTATCTTAGACTGACTCTTTACCTTGTGCAACAAAGATAACGTGATCCTGTCTTACTGTCTGACTTAGTGAGGCTACCTAACCAGGCAGCCTTTCACTGTGCCACAAGCCAGGACACCACTCCTCAGACCACAAGGGAGGTAACATTTCCCCCTCCTACGCCACCCCTAAGCCATTCCAGAAAAGGAAAGGGGCTGACGTACACACTTCGATCCGGGCTATGATGGCCGAATTAGATGAAGAAGAAAAAGGAAAGGCCCTGAGCCTTTTGGAAGACTTGGGTTTTTAAAGAAGCGGCCTGAGACGACGCCAGGTACTGCTGAGATTTCCGTCCGTTCCACAATGCTAGCCACTATTAGAAATAAATCTATGCACTTATCAATTTCCATAGCAAAAACGGAAGGAGGAAAAACCATCAGAACTAAAGCACTCCTGGACTCAGGAGCAGGAGGAGTATTCATAACTCACGAATTTGCAGAACAACTAGGTCTGGAACCCATCCCTTTGAAGAAACAGATCCCGGTTAGGAATGGAGATGAAACCCCAAACAAAAAAGGCACCATCACCCATTATGTCATAGGGCAACTCCGGATCAATGGGAAAGAACTCACCACTAGTTTCCTCATTACCGGACTAGGAGACGAGTCTGTCATCCTAGGACTCCCCTGGCTGCAGAAAACAAACCCAATTATAGATTGGAAGGAAGGAACACTAGAATTCAAAAACGACCTCAGACTTGCCCAAGTCAGGAGAATAGTACAGAAAACAAAGGCAACCTGGGGAAACTTTGGAAAAGCCAGACACCCCCGACCTTCAATTGAAGAAACACCCAAGGATGAACCCAAAATAATGAAACTAACCAATACAGAACCAATTGGACCACAAAAGGAAGAACCCACCCCAATCTCCGCCAAAGGAAACGAAACCGAACAAAACAATGAATTGCTCATTGCCTACACCAGGGGGGAACCCATCATAGAAATATTTGAACCCGGAAAGACCCCCCTCACCCAGGAATACACCGACCTGATCTACTCCTACTCTCAAAAGACGGCCACTATATCCTGACTTGCAATGTCATGGACATCCTCTAGGTATTCCTTTAGTCAAAATGTCTGGATCAAAACCTCGGTCTCTCAACAGCTTGCTCACAACTTGGAAAAGGATCAAAAAGAACAGCCAAAGAAGACCCTAGATGAATCACTGCCAAGAGAATATCAAGAGTACCGACGCGTCTTCGAAAAGGAAGCATCAGAGCGGTTCCCTGATTCGCGCCCTTGGGATCATGCCATCAATCTAAAACTGGACTTCCTCCCAAAAAAACTGTAAAGTCTACCCCCTATCCCCAAACAAACAGAAGAAGCTTGACGAATTCCTTGATGAAAACCTTGAAAAGGGGTATATCAGGCCGTCAAAGTCTCCAATGGCATCCCCCTTCTTTTTCGTTGCAAAGAAAGACACTGACACCCTCCGTCCCTGCCAAGACTACCAGTATCTAAACAATGGAACAATCAAAAACACTTACCTGCTACCATTGGTAGGAGACCTGCTCAATAAACTTAAAGGGGCCAACTGGTTTACAAAGATGGACATCCGGTGGGGATATCATAACATCAGGATCAAAGATGGTGACCAGTGGAAAGTGGCCTTCAAAACTAACAAAGGACTTTTCGAACCAACGGTCATGTTTTTTGGCCTCTGCAAATCTCCGGCAACCTTCCAAGCCATGATGAATGACATATTCAGGGACATGATTGATGAGGGATGGATCGTGATATACATGGACAACATCCTAATCTTTCAATAATTTACACTCCCCCCCCATTCCTTGTGGATTCCTGAGGATTCCTGGTCCATTCCTGGAATCCTGGTTCATTCCTGGTCCATTCTGTGGATTCCTCATCATTCCTAGGGAGTCCTGGTCCATTCCTATCCCACTCCTGATTCATTCCTGATATGGGTGTGGGGGTAGTATGGGAATGTAAAAGTGTGGGAAAACAGGTGTAAGAGTGTGAGAAATGTAGATAGGGGTGAATATGATGGATTGGTAAGAAAATGTGGGAATATATGTATGTGAGAATGTGAGGGATGGTGAGTGTGGGAATGAGGGAGTGTGGGAATGTGAAGATGAGGAAGCATGGGAACATGAGAGATGGTGAGTGTGGGAATGGACAAGGAGAAAGTTAGGTGGATTTAGAATGTATGGAGGAGGATATGAGGGAGTGTGGGAAAGCATGGGAATGTGGGAATGTGAGAGTGTGGGAATGTGGGGATGAGGGGGTGTGGGAATGTGAAGATGAGGGGGTGTGGGAATGTGGGGATGAGAGTGTGTGGGAATGTGAGGATGAGAGAGTGTGGGAATATGAGGATGAGGGGGCATGGGAATGTGGAGATGAGGGGGTGTGGAACTGTGAGGATGAGAGTGTGTGGGAATGTGATGAGGGGGCATGGGAATGTGGAGATGAGGGGGTGTGGGAATGTGAAGATGAGGAAGCATGGGAATGTGAGAGATGGTGAGTGTGGGAATGGACAAGGAGAAAGTTAGGCAGATTTAGAATGTACAGAGGAGAATATAACTTAGTTGATATTCCAACTGAGAACTACTAGAGGGATACAAACAACTTATATACTACTAAGACAATAGTTTAGGGTTATACTTCTTCATCACTACCATCTTCTGACTCTTCATCTTCATCTTTTTCCACCTTTTTCTGAATCACATATTTGGTATGATAAAATAGCATTGTATGTAGGAACCAATCAAAATTGCTTGGTGTCATTCATTTTAGAATAGTTTCAAATCCACCAATCCAGGCATTTAATTGTTCACATGCCTGTTAGAGTGAAATCAATCTTGGAAAAGTTAATATAACTCACTCCTACCTGAGTATTAAAAGCTCGTTTATAGTAAGTTTGACCCTGATTATCAGTTGCAGCTACTACCAGATTTGGAGCAGATCCATTTAATGGTGCAGGATTACACCATTTGCGACACAAATAATCATCAGCTCGATGATTAATATAATGGTAGCTATCAACTATGAATCGGGTGGTTTTTTTCCATATTCTGTCCCAACTCCCATTTAAAATGGCAGTACAAAGAACTTGGCAAGCTTTATCAATGCATATGTAATCGGGTCTGGACTCCTCAGTAGGATAAACGTTTTCCAAGAATTCTAAAATTTTGGTAGGAGATTCAGACTTATCAAATTTAGTCCAAGCAATAACAGCACCACAGGGAGCACAAATAGTCTCAACACAGTAGAATCGTGCAGGACTAAAATAATTTTTAGGCATTGGTGCCTCTGGCTCAGGTTCATCATGTGGTTGAGCAACTTGTTCAGCTCTTGGTTGCCAAGGAGCATTTTCACCAGCTTGCCATAATACTCGTCTCATGCCAGTCAAAACTGCTGGATTGCGATTCAATTGATGTTTTGACCACTCTTCTCTATGTTGATGACAAGCTTGTGTTCCACTAATTTTTGGAGAAGAACAACCCCACACTCTGCATTTGGCACCATATTCTGTGTTATGAAATGGGCAGAATACTCCACCACGAGAATTTCCAAGACCCACAGTACAACCATCAAAAGCACAATGCTGTGGTCCCATTACAATTCCATCCATTACAATCAATTTGACTGGTGCTGGCTCAGTATCCATACGATCAACAGATATATTTTCTGTCTGTTGATTATGTTGTACATTCTGTTCAGAATTTGGATTTCGAAGGGGTGGTACAGTTTGGTTTTCATCTATTCCAACTACAGCAGCAGGATCTGCACCATTGACAATATCTGAAGTAGCTTTATACTTCTGTGTACATTCTGAGTATGAATGCTGATCAGCAGCTCTGATTAATCCATTTTCACCAAGTATATTAAAAGCTTCTTTGGTGACTTCATCAATTGCCAATCCATCCTTCAGTTCTAAATTTAAATCTGATGCAGCTGCTATAGTTTGTGTAGATTCCTGAACAAATGCTTGCCATACTTGACGACGACTAATTTTGAATGGTTTGTCATGTTGATGTACTCCAAAGCAATATTCCATATAAGCAGCAGCTGAAGCATGAAAACTGTATATTCCATTGATGACAGCATTTGAAAAAACTCTGTCAACCCAAAGATTTTGTCCAACTTTTAAATATGTTGCTGAGTTCAGATACACTTTTCGATGATAGGTTTCTCCTTCTGTAACACTTTCAGTCAGACGTTCATGGTCTGCTGAATATAAGGTCCCACATCTGGTGCATTCATCACTAAGCACTGGGGTATTTTTAAATATTTCAGAACCTTTTATTAGTGTCACCCTTGGTATATCTTGAATTTTGGTAGCTTGATGCAAAGCCCATGGTTGGCAATTCATATATTCACAGATAAAACTGTCAGGACAGATTACAAGAGCAGGTTGAATCTCAGCATGAGAAACAGGTAGCAATTTTCCCTGAAACCTTCCTTTTGTAGTGTAAGGATATAATTTCAGAAGTTTAGAAAACTGATCAAGTTTTCCTCCTAACGAGGTAACTTGTGTATTGTCAGTACCTGTAGTATTCTTTGGACTGTCTGGTTGCAGAGTATGTTGTTGTGCACCAAGCTTTTCATTTAGTGCACATACCAATGACTTGATCCAAGCACTGGTTTTGATGTGGTTTTTGCCTTGAACTTCAGGGTTTTGTTGTCTTGCATGAAGTGTTAAAAGCATTGGGTTATTTGTAAGTGTGAATAACACTGTGAGAACAGTTGCTAGTGAGACATCAGAGCTAAAGTTTTCCTGGATAAAATCACTGAATATGGCAAAGGTAATATTTGGAAAGGCACTCTGATCTGGAAGAGCAACTGTTGTAGGTAATACAGCAAGAAAAAACACAACCCAAAGCATGGTAGTACACATTTTCAAAGCAGACAACAAAACACCGATCACGGTAGGCAAAAACCGTATAGTACAAAACATCAAAAGACTGTAAACATACTATTAAACCTGAAGAAAAAAAAGGGGGAAAAAAAACTACTTTTTCTTTTTAGTAACTTTCTTATCTGCTTCCTTGGCTGCAACTCCCTTCTTTGCCTTGGCTTTCTCCTTTTTATCCTTCATCTTCCTTTTTTCCAACCATTCTTTTAAATCTGAAAAATGGTAAATTGCCTTCTTTGTTCCCCACAAAGCTTCATCGTCATCATCATCATGGCTGTTGTTATCATTGTCTTGGGGGGTGTCAAGCCATGCCAGCATTTCCTTGTATTTCGAAATATCCTGAAAACAAGGCACATATTGTGCATGATAGACAGACTTGGAGACAAACAGCTGCCTGATTTCTGTCACAGTAACTTTCTGATATTCACTTGGCCATAACCCCTCAGCTATAATGTGTTCATATGATCGAACAGCTGCAAGGCAACCCTTGTATTTAGCCCAAGCAATGCGAAGACTCTTGCTTTGAGAGTCAGCTAAAGACCCATTAACTTCCAGAAGGTCTTTAAGTTCCTGCCTGGGCATAGGAACAGCATTTCCATCTTTGGCAGCAGATTTAACTACTGCTGGGTTCTGAACTTGTAAAGTAGCTGCTGGAATCTGAGAAAGAGATGTAGATGGTAGAGAAGTATTCAAATCTGTAGTGTGATCAAATGATGTCTAGAACATCATAGTCAGAAAAAATAAAGATTAGAATATCACATAAATTTACTGCAAGAAGTGAAATGGAGTAATTGCCATTCTTGATGTCCCGGTTGATTTTGGTGTTTTTGGTAAAAGCTTTTTCAAAGTGGCCTTTTACCAACCAATCACCATGATCATGAACATAGAGACGCTGTTTCTTGTCTAACAAAAATTAGAGCAAGTCCAGGTTTGAAAAAAAACCCTAACCTCTAATAGGGGAATAGTCATCAGCCAGGGCATCAAGGACAGGCTGAATGGTGCCAGTGACTGGAGCCTCAGCTGTCATAGAGGGCTGCATGGCACTAATATCCAGGGATTGTGGATTACTACTAGAAACATATAATTTGATCTTTCCCATTTGAGTTGGCAATTCCTGTTCAAAATCCTCAATAGGGGACATGTCAGCCATGTTTGGGGCATTCCCTATAGCTTTGCCTCAAATAATGCCACCTGTACTAATGGTAACAAGTTTTTTGAAGATAAAAACCACAATATTACCTGTAATACATGATGCCCCCATCAGATCTGAGTGGTCACCTTGACTAAATAGCCCAAGTGTAGAATATAGAAAACACTAACCTTTATCCAGCCGACCAGCCTTGTTCCTGGGTGGAGTGTGAGGGGGACTCTCCATCAAAATATCTAAGTTTGATCAAGTAAAAAATAGAAATATATTAAAATACATAAGTATACCTACCATGATCACCAGAGGGAGCTGGGTATCATTCATACACATGACATAAATATATATATAATAATGAATCTTACCTTCATGCCCAGGGGGAGCCTGGAGACTGGGACAGGATTAGCTTGTGGTGGGAACAGGTGTAACACTGGCAAGAATATACCTGGTACCCATATTTTCGTCATCACCCCCATCAAACCCCTGTCCATGAGTTTCCGCGTTGTTTCCACTGGGCATGGTGTCCTCGTGCATGGTGTCCTCGTAGAGTTCAGCCCCTTTCGCGTTGCTGGGGGTGGCACCATCGGTGGCCTTGCTCTTCTCCTTCGTCGCGTCCTTGGGGTTGGTCTCATTGCTGTCATTGTCCTTGCCGCTGTTGTTCTTGCGATCGGCGTCGTCTTCCTTGTCGTCCTGGTCCTCATCGTCGCATTTGCCATTGTCCTCATCGTCGTCCTGGTCCTCGCGTTTGCCGTCGTCCTCATCGTCCTGGTCCTTGCGTTCACCCTGGTCGCGTTTGCCCTGGTCCTGGTCCTGGTCGCCATGCTTGTTGTTGCCTTCCCCATCGTCGGTGTTCTTGGCCTCGTTGTCGTCACCACCCTGGCTATCGCTCTCATCCTCATTGCTGGAGGCCTTGACGATAGCTTGTGGGAGGTCTGATCGGCGTTGCCGTCCTCCGGTAAGTTTCACCTTTGGTGGCAAGTGGGAAGCGCCAGCAGGACGGGAGCGCTTAGGGGGCGCTACACTTGTCCTGCTCGCTTCAAGTATTTCTTCAGCACTAAATTGTATTAGTTAGTAATAGGAAGTGAAATGGAACCAAGAAATAGGAAAAGAAAGCAAAAAAAAAAAGGAGCGGATGATGGGAAGAGGAGGGAGGGGGGGTTGCTTACGGAGTTAGGTGGTCGGGGGGACCACCAGCGTCGATGAGAGCATCTTCGGCTGCCTTAGCTGCAGCCGTTTTCCTGTTATCGAGAGTCAGTGAGGGGGGGGTGTGTTGATTTGACGATGCACCGGGGAGTGGGCCCTTTAGCTGTCTTCTTCTTCCCTTCTCCCTTTCCGCCCTTTCTGCCCTTGCCCTTGCTCCCTCCCTCCTTCGGTTTGACCACGACGTTGGGCTTCGCTTTCTTGTGTTGCATTCCGGCGTCAGTTGTCAAAATCACCTGCTTCCGAGTCTTCGAAGCGGGCGGCAAGGCTGTGCGGGGGTTGGCTCGTGTGGCGGCGGCAGCAGAGCGGGTAGTACGAGCCATAGCGGAGCGTCGATGGAGGGCGATGGCTGGCGTTGAAGGTGGTCGATGGGTGAGCAGATAAACAAACAACACATGCATTTCCAACCAACGTGTGACGAACCATGTGCCAAAACATGTGGCAATGAGGCTGTGTGGCCTGGGTCTTACATAATTACCTAATTCACAAAGATGTACAATGGTTCCATAGTCTAGTGGTTATATTGTCCCGTTTGTGTCAACTTTCGATCTCTGAAAGCTTGGGTTCGATTCTTGGTGGTACTGCAGATTTTTAATATATATTCCCATTTATTACAATTTAATACTGAAGCCCAGGAATGGACTGGGATTCCCATGGAATATTCCTTACATCCCTTACAGACCTAGGAACAGACTGGGAATGAACTAGGAATGGACCAGGAATGGACCAGGACTAATACAAGGCAATTCTATTCCATTTCTACTACCTAGGAATCAGGAATCATTCCTGGTTCATTCCTAGGATTCCTAGGATTCCTTAGGATTCCTAGGATTCCTAGGATTCCTTAGGAATCCGCAGGAAAAGGGGGGGGAGTGTAAAGACCTCTAATCTTTTCCAAAGGAAAGACGGAACACCAAGAACAAAAAAACCGGGTCCTGCAATGCTTCAGGAGCATGACCTCTACCTAAAGATAGAAAAGTGCAAGTTTGACGTCCAAAAGGTAGAATTCCTGGGACTGATAATCAAACCGGATGAGATAGGCATGGATCAGACAAAATTGGTGGGAATCAGGGACTGGCTGGCACCCACTAACGTAAAAGCGGTCCGTTCCTTTTTAGGCTTTGGCAACTTCTACCGACAATTCATCGGGCACTTTGCGGAGTTGGCACGACCCCTAAATGAACTCACCAAGAAAACAAAAATATTCGAATGGTCACCAGAATGCCAACAAGCGTTTGACGCCTTGAAGGCTAAATTCGCAGAAGGCCTGGTTCTGCTGATGCCAGACCCTACAAAACTGTTTGTGGTAGAAGCCGACGTGTCAAAGCACGCAACAGGGGCTGTCCTCTAATAACGAGATACTAATGGGGACTGGCACCCCTGCGATTACATCTCTCACTCTTTCACCCCAACAGAACGGAACTATGAGATATACGACAGAGAGCTCCTAGCGATAGTCCGAGCCCTAGAAACGTGGCGACATTACTTACTAGGCTCAGGACACCCCGTGACAATCCTCTCTGATCACAAAAATCTAACCTACTTCCGGACCGCACAGAAACTAAACAGAAGGCAGGCCAGATGGAGCTTGTTCCTATCAGAATTTGACTTGCAACTGATGCATGTCCCGGGATCCCAAATGGTGCAGAGCGATGCCCTATCACGGAGAGCAGACCATGTCCCAGAAGAAGACACCGACAATGAGGACATGACCATGCTCCCCGAGACACTCTTTGTCAACTTCATTGACACCGACATGCATGACATCCTCGCTGCCAACATTATGAAGGAAGGCCTAGTAAAAGATGCAATCACGGCTCTTAAAAACAACGGCACACCCCCGATTAAATCCTCACTCAAAGATTGGAAAATAGAAGACGGACTACTATTTTTCAAAGGCAGATGTTACGTCCCCGACAATGCAGACGTACGGCAACGACTCATGGAACAATACCATGAATGCCTACCTAACGGGCACCCTGGACAGTGGCAGACCACCAAATTAATCAGGAGGGACTACTGGTGGCCAGGAATGGTAACCTTTGTTAAGAAGTTCATCACTGGATGTGCCACCTGCCAACAGATGAAAGTCAATACCCACCCTACGACCCCCCCGCTCTCCCCAATCAAATCCCACGCCACCCGCCCCTTTGCTCTCGTGACCACCGACTTCATCACAGACCTACCAATTTGTGACGGATTTGATTCGTTAATGGTCGTGGTAGACCATGGCCTTACATCTGGAAATCGGCAGGGGTCTGGTATAACTAGACTGATCTGATCAACAATTAGCACTCCGCAATCAGTTGATAAGACTTGGCAAGGCCTTACAAGATGGTGAAATAAAGGTGACAAGGGATCATGCACTGATGCTTTGACTGGCAGAACTGTGAGGCATGATAACATTTTACCATTACATACAGTTGTTCAAGTGCCAGAAATGACCATATATTAACATCTCCTTTAATATAATTCTTCTGTAGAATTTTCATGCACTGATAAGATATTCAAATTCTTGCAAAAAATGTTCAACAGCTGATACTTTGTCTGACAAAATTGCAAGGCATGATAGTATTTTACCATAACAAAGAATTTTTTGAGTGAAAGAAATGACTGTATAATAACATCTCCTTTAATATCATTCTTCCCTAGAATTTTCATGCACTGGTAAAATGCTAAAACCCTTGCAAGAAATGTTCAACTGCTGATGCTTTATCTGACAGAATTATGAGACATGATAGTATTTTATCATAACATATCATTTTTTGAGTGAAAGATATGACCATATATTAGCATCCCCTTTAATATCATTCTTCCCTAGAATTTTCATGCTGGAAGGAAGCCAGAGCTTCCAACACTCAAGGGGAACGAGAGATGTTAGGAACTTAGTATATTCGGAGATAATAGCTAAGATACAGGACAAGGCCTCAAAGTATACTACTGGAATAACGTGTGATACTAGGTGTGGATGGGGATAAGCTTCGATCAGTTGAAGAGGCACTCTTTGGTTGTCGCTGCGTGTTGACGAGGGTGTCGACGAGGATGGTGATGGTGACAGGCACTGGACACGGTGCAGGGGCTAGGGGTTGAGAGGTGACATGGACAGGGTGCTAGGACAGGGGCAGGGTGCTCGTGGGTGGGCATGTGGTCGACAGGGTGCAGGGGACAGCAATGTGGGATCGAGGTCAGCAGAACAGCACTGGCAGGGGACGTCGTGGAAGACGTGGCAAACAGTGGGCAGCGGGAGGCCTGGAGAGATGGGTGGAGGTCGTTGTCGAATGCAAGGTGACAGGAGAATGGCGGCATTCAAAAGCTAGGCCGTCTCGATGCTGGGGGCCGTCTGGTCGTTCCCTGTGTTGGAGAACGGTCATGCATCGACTGACAGAGTTGAAAGCTGGCTAGCTGTCCGAGTCCCAAGTGACAAGGAGCATATTACTAAACTAAGGCCATAAAGGGCAGGGTGCACCGTGACATACCAAACATCTAGTACCCATTTCTAACGCATGACTACACATTATTGCAAAATTTGTGCATGGCGTGAACGTGAATTCAACCTGAAGATATCATGAATTCATAGTGCTAGGAGAGACCACATGAGAACACTTAATTTGATGTTCGGGTCATCTCCAAGTCATTGACGTCTTCAAGTTATTGTAACTGTACGAGTGATATAAATTTTATTATACTACACAATCATGATGAACTAGAGTTGCATAGTGAGAATAGAATGACATTGTAAGTATATCAAATAGAGCTCACCGATATCCCACTCTTCCATGCCTTTACATCCAAGTGTTTTCTATAAAAGTAACCAATCAGCGTATCACATGAAAAACAAATGTTGCATGACTTACCACCCAATCAGATTTCAGCATATTTGTTAGGGCGCAGACGACGCGAAACCCAGTGCTTCCCGCCATCATGAAACTTCTCGGGCGGCAAGATGGGGTAGATGTGTAGGGTGTAAAAACGTGAGGAGCCAGCTTTGAAGGCGCGCACTGTCCAATGCTTGAAGTGCATGGCCATCCACGATCCTTGGGTAGAACGATGAAGATTTCGGCTAGAGGCGTCATCCAGCAAGAAATGCAGATATAAATAAAGGACTCACCAAATTATCCACTGATATGTATTTAGGTCGCCAATCTTTGAGACGATATCGGCCCGATGCCATCTAATTGTGGCTCGAATGCACCAGCGCACCAGGAAACGACCGATAGACAATTGAGGTCGAAATACATGGATGGCATAGATGGGGAGGGGCATGGGGCTAAAGTAAACCAATGAGAACACGTTGATGGTAGGAAGAAAGATAGAACAAAAAGAGACTCACAAGTATGTAATTCAGAGTAAGTGAGAGAGACCGCAGACTCTCGTTGTACTACTAGTTTTGTTATTGTTGGGCGTTTGACTTGAACTAAAAAATAAGTTGAAGAAAATCACACCCAAGCCGTCGTCAAACGAAGACAATGAAATGAGAAAGGAGCTGACCGCGTGATAGTAGGAGGCCGGGAAGGAGTATTATATATCAGCAGGAATGTCAGCAGAACACAGACTACAGAGCGTACCCAGAATGATTCGTGCTATGATGTTTATATTGTGCCTCGACACCATCCTCGACGCCCTTGTCGAGCTTGTTGAATGTGTGTACTAGTAAACCAAAGCTGTGGATACGAAGTAGCAGTACATATACCAATTCAAGGAATATCCGCAAAACTTGTCAGATGCCAAAGTGCATTCACAATCGTCTTCTTCGTTCACTTTCCCTCGAGCTCTATCATTGCGATAGAACATGTTCACGAATAGCGTTCACCTTGCCTTTCGACTTCCGCATCGTGCTCCGAGTTTGCTATCGAATTGCGAATTGCTTGGGAAAATTCTTCGAATGATTCCACCAGCTCATCGAAGTCATCACGAACGTCTTCCACCAAAGTTTTTACCTCAGTGTCCAGAACTTCTGCCAAAGAATCCAAAACCTTCAAGCTCAGGCTGGTAGCTTTTGATGGCCCAGCAACAGTCTCAGCATGTGGTATCAATGGCTTGGTGTTCGTGGATAGCTGAGTTGTGGGTCGCACGATAATATCTCTTGCTGATTCGGCACTCTCGATCCATGTGAGTTCGACGCTCTCGACTTTAAGAGTGGCCAATGCGGCCAACTGCAGACCGACTGGATAATATGGTCAAAGGAGTTGTAACTGGATTAAAAACTGAAAGAGCCACATCCCTAACCGATGTAGTAACCACCAGTTTGGTGGCTCCTGCGGTAATGGCCAAGACGGCAGTTTGATTAACCTCGAAGCCAAAGAACTTCCAAAAGGTAATAGGGGGGTCATCCATTGTGATAGATGGCGTGCGGAATGCTGTATTGACCGCAAATCCAACTATAAGAGACATAAGGGCGAATCTGTGATGGAAATCGTTATTATGTATATCGATGAAGGAAGATAACATAAAATGTTACCGCATGCACAGAGCTGTGGTTAGGGATAGATCCCATCGGTCTCAGGATAGCGGCTGATGGGCCCGCCAGTGCCAGGAGCAGAGAAAGTCATGGGGAATAGCTTTAGAGTCATGCAGCGCATCATCACCACTGAAAGGAAGAAGAGCTGCGGAATATTACTACTAAGCCTTGATGATCCCGGTAGTTGGTAGCATTTTCTCCGATGCCGTCGTCAAGCAGTGTGCTCACGAACCAACTCTAGAGTCAAGTCTTCTGTCCATATGCATGCATAGCTTGGCGAGACATTACTGATAGGCTAAATCAATCAAGACTTTGAGAACATATGCATTATGGGGTTCTGGATGGCCTTTGACTACGTAAATATGATTTGTCTGTTTGGAATCAGTTGCAGACTTACTTGGAGCATAATCACAAGTGCCGAAACCTATAAGATAACTGATGAAGACCAAACAAAGGAATCCTACGCAGTAGACAGATATCCAATCTGAGCAGACAGGTTGAGAAATGCGCGACTAGTACATATCTGTAGAATGCTCAGCCTCTTCAATGTCCTCATCCACATCACCATCCTCTCCATCTTCCATTTCCGAGTCAATGTCATCCCAACCTTCCAAGTCAAGGTCATCTAAACACAGCTCTGGGTTGTCTGATTCATAACCCATGTCACTCTCTCTGTCGTTGGTGTGTGCAAGAGACTCTCCTAATCCCTCCTGCAGCTCCATATCAGGATCCTGGATCATACTCTGGGTGTCCTCAACCAGATCAGAAACACTGCATGAGGTGGATTCTGACTGATGTGCATGAAAGTGGCCAACGCCTAGCCCCCAGTGGTAGCGCATGAGAAGGTCCCGGTCAGAGAACCTGGGGGATATAATGAAATCAGAACTAGTAAGCAAATATTGAACTCACCGGCCAACAAAGTATCGATTGTAATCATTACCATCCTTGGCACAGCGTGAGATGCCAATCCCATCATTTTGTCGTTTTCCTTTTGCGAAGGCTGGTAAAATATGGCACCCACACAGAACATCTTTCGGATCCACAAAACCGAAAGAATAATTCTTGTTCATAGGAGGGAAGCGGACTGAGTCCAGCTTGGAAGTCCTCCACCCTGAAGAACCTGGGTTAACAACCTCAAACCATCGCACCCACAAAAAATCAAAGCGGCGAGCTTCAAAATCACGCATACCAGGCCCAGTATAAATGGCATTTACGTGATATACGCCGAGGACCCGTGCGTACAAGAAATGATGCGGATTCGAAGAATTAACAGAACCAGAACCTTCCACATCGTCAGCAAGAAGCATGACATTTCGACGAGATGTCCCAGGGTTAACAATGTCCGTTCCGCGCTGAATGTCGTAAGTGGTGAAGTGGAAACGAATAAGTTTGTGGTGGTATATGCAGTCATGCTTCAAGAATACATAATTGCATACATTTCCGTCAGAGCTTTGAAATGGTGCATTATCCAAGCTGGTTCTGATGCTGGAAGGCCCTGAAAGCGATTCAGCTTCCTGGAGAAGCACCGTCTGGATTCGAGGAAGTAGATGCTCTCTTAACTTTGGTAAAAAATCCTGCGTCATAGGGGTTAGTGTAATTCAGTAGAAGAATACGAAGACTACTCACCTTGATTGCGGGATCCCCCTCATTCTTTTTCAGGAAGGTCGGTATGTGGACAGGAACTTTCTGTGATTTTCCTATGTTGTACTGTACTCTAGGATCATGTGCAACATCCTCGGGTTCTGTTGCAGTGAGCGAGCTAGGTTGCGGACGATTTAGCCTCTCACGAATCATGCTGATACGGCGCTCTCGTCGCTCAATCCTTGATATTTGCAGTGGTATTGATCGGCCACAAGTCCGAAGTGAACGGGTTTTAGATGTCCGGTGCTCAAGCTCGCTCTGATGACCATCAGAACAGTAAGCAATACCACGCAAAACATCATGTAAAGCTTACTGGTTGAGTGGAATATGAGTCAGTTGTGCCGATGTGTCGGATGGTGTCGACATAGTCGCCGAGCGCATGATTCTTGTAAGTCCTCAGATTGAGTTTCTTCTGCTTCCGTGCATTACTGTTAGCTGCTGTAGGTCTTCTTGATTTAGACACCACAGTAGTCGCAGATTTCTCCTGACGACGTTGCCGAGCAGCCCGCTCACGTTCCAACTCTCGAGTCTCAAATGCTGCACATGTCTTCTCCTCAAATGTGCGTAGGCTGTTTCCCAGAGATGTAGTGGCGCAGGAAAAAACGTCCAGAGTCGGATCTGTGTGCATGCGGAGCTTGGCAAGGCCATGCCAATGAGCTAAATTAAACAAGAGCTTAAGAACAGATGTATTGTGGGGTTCAGGCAAAAGACCATCAAAAATGGGTATGGCACACTGTGTGACAAATGATATTGTTAGTCAAAGTCAAGAATACTGGGAAAACCCACTTGTAACATATCCTCATAATCATGAGCGGTCATCTTCTTAAGTTCCGACCGGTTCGACCTGATTTTCCTTATCCCGTCAACTCCGAAAGGAGGGATTTCTTGAAACCTAATGGACATATGAGGACCAAACCTACTGAGGCTTCAAACGACTTGCCGTCTATCCAATTCGTGCTTGAGGCTTTCGTTCTGACAGTCTAGAATGCGTAGTAGATGTATAAAAACTGCTTTCCATACGCCGAGTTCAACCTCATGCATGAGATCCACAGCGAGCATGCCAAACATGTTGAAACCGAATGGCGCTAGCTTGCTTGAAAATGCATTCTGACGAAGCATGAGCATTAAAATCGATCATGTGGTGGAGAAGGCAAATACCGCTGTTGGAACGAGAGAATCTTCCCGTAGGAGATCTTCCACTGCCCGACTATCAACCACATAGCCCTTCTCATAAATCTTTTTGCGCGCCGTCTCAACACGAATACGTCGTTTCACATCGTCAATCCGGGCGAGAGTCCTGCGCTGTGCCATATCTCGACGCATTCCCATGCTGGCAACACGATCTAATGGTATGAGACAACGGGGACAAGGGCACCGACCCAGATTGCGAATGCTCGCTATAAGAATTCTGTGAAAATTGTGAGTTATACCAGACACCGACATTCAAAAATTCTTGACTTACTTCTCCTTGTAGTCCGCAGAATATGTAAATATGCGAGGGTAAAAGCGACGCTGAATGCTATCGCAACACTTAATCACAATTCCGTGCTCATATGCTTCCAGGAATTCATCATCAAGGATGATCGCCCACTGTGCGTGATAGACTTCTCGATGGCAATGGGCCATGAATGCATTGTTTGGGCCCTTTCCACCAAGATGCTCCGTGGCGAAGGCTTTAAATGCATCGGGGAGCTGTCATTCGAAAAGGAATGGGGGTCACATACTAGGACAAAACCAAAGAGATCCTACTCACTGTCTCTAGGTAAGCAATGTGCTCAAATGCTTGACAGGAGGGTTTTGACCTTCTGTCCTTCGACTCATTCCCCATTGCAAGATAAATCGGCCATAGTTTAGCAGTGCTGAACGCTGTGAGCTGAGTGCCATCCGAGGCGAACATAAGACCCACTACAACCTTCGGAAGGTCACAACCAGGCTCTCCGGAAGATTCCTGAAGGTCACGGTGAGCCTTGATGAATGCTTCTGAGGTGTAGAGCTCTCCGTGAACTTTGAGTGGTTTAGAAGCTTCAGTTGGTTGCCAAAATAACCCATACGGCTCGAAATGGAGGTGTTGGTGGCTAGAGGGACGCATAATTTTCTCTCTAATCACCGACACCAACTTGCGGTGATGAAGGGTTCCCGCATCAAACTCCTTTTGCCCTGGATGCAGTGACCTTTTATGGAATGGGACCTTGATCTTGATTGAAGTTTCAACCCAATCACCGTTATCCTCTTCATCCTCCCAGCCATCATCATCATTCAAGGGCCGATCTCCACTAAGCTGTGCATCAATAAGCCGCCAGTTTGTCCCTGCAACGTCCTCTGGTCGAAAGGTTGGATGTCCGACTATCTTGACAAGATCCTGAAAGCCTGATTGTGTTTTCTTTAACCCGCCGTTCCAATACCATTCACCTAGCAAAAACGATGACTGATTGGGATATGGGTGGTAGGAGTCAGCTGGATAGACAGAAAAAATATCCGGCGACGTATCCATCAAGTCGTCACGCGTTGCACTCGCATTGGGATCGTGGTCTGGGAAGCAGGTTGCATGATACTGTCGAAAAAGACCAAATTTATTCCGTGTAGATTTCAGCAGCTTCCTCACACGGGGATAAATTTGCTCGGCGGATGAGGGTAATGCTGGGACGGTAGGGTGAGGCGTGGTTAGCGCACATTGAGACGTGACTGGTTGGGATGTTGGAGGAAGGGCTGCTGGAGGGTCGGGTAGTACATCCCGATAGCGCTTGGGCAGTTGGCGGTTTTCTCGGCGACCCCTGCGCTCTGCAAGTGGTTGATCCAAGTCTTCCTCGTTCGTGGAGGCATCCTGACGGTATAGCAGCGATTCAGTGAGTAATGAGTTGCACCAACATTAGATGTCTCACTTCATGTTGCAAGGTGAGTGCAACGTCATTTGATTCTTGTTCGACAGCTACAGTTTGTTCCGGAGGGTTTTCCACAGTTGGAGTTTGAATTTTTCGACGCTTCTTGGACTGCCAGGCCTCTTTGGCTTTCTCCAGAGCGCTGGAAAGCCGTTTCTTTGTCTTCTGACAACTACGTTTGTGGAAAGTATAGGCTTGTAGAACAGAGAACGTGCGGCCGCAAACACAGACTTGACACCAAGCCGACGGCAGGTCCATGATGCTGCAAGGAGGATGGGCAGAATGATGCCGAGTCTTCTGGAAATGGCAGGGCTGAACCTTAGAAAGGAAAGGTCAAAAATTGCGATCAGCTATTATAAAGGTTGATATGACTACGCATGAGTCACTGTATGGAGTCACTTGAGGAATTGGCATTCCGATCTTGATATTCGGCGATGAGCAAATATGCTATGGAGACATTATATTAAATTGAGGAAATATTAATACTGACCTTCTCCATACCTTTCAAATTTGAACTTCGAGAAGTGTTCTATTTCGAAGCAGCAGTGGAAATCATCAACAATAATTGTAGGGTCATACCTTTGCTTTGACCAGATATTAAAATGTCTGGAAGTTTGGATCATGTACAGGCTAAAATATTTTGAGGACATTTGCAGATTTTACATGATATATACAGATAACTATGGAAGGCGGGTAGGAATAGTTGCGGCACGGCCAAACGAGCGATAGAAAGTTTGCGTATAAAAATGAGCTACGTGATCCTCAAGTTGCTGGACATCTCCTTCGGTATACATGCAATGAGAGGCCAGATCAGGTAGCAAAAGAGGGGTCGGCTTCAGTCCATCCCAATCCCTCATTAATGCCCTCAGCGCGAGCAAAAATGGTAGCCTTTCTTGCCAGTCATGAGCTTGTAAACCACAATTTGCCCGGCGTACATCGACAGCAACAAGGGAAGGTACATCAAAGCACTTCAGCACCATGGCCTGTCGCTCATTTTCGTCCTGATGGGATGACGAGCCAGAGGCATGTTTATCAAGTGACAGAAGCTCAAAACGGAAATTCAGCTCTGTCAACTCCCATAGGGTTTTCTGTGCCTCATCAACTGGCACTGTCGGACAATGGTTGGACGGTGGAGGACACAGGTCAATGTGAAGTTCATCTAAAACATCTGCAAAGATAGCCTTGACCTGTTCGCGTTGACGAACCACACTTGACGCGTGGCTGCGTGCCAAAAGCCCATCAAGAAGAAAATCCCGCCACTGTTGGCCGGACAAGGGGGATGCTAAGCTGTCCGCTGAAAAAACTCGTAAGATGCAGGCAGGTCGAAACACATTCCATGTGGCAAAGAACTTTGCCCGGCGAGCCTCATTCGTGGAAGCAAAAATTGCTGCCTCAGGAAATAGATATCGCGTACGATAAGACGCCGGGGCTTCGTCCCTTTTAACCGCTTTCAGCGCATCCCTCCAGACCGGGATTGGGAGTGGCATGAGGGGGCTCTCGTACACATCAAACTTGTCACGGCCGGTTGGCGGATTCGAAGATTTTTTCTGCTTGTTTCCTGCTGTAGGCGGGTGAGATGACGTATGGAAAAACAACTCTGGTTACTTACGAACAACTCCTTTTCCCTTACTTCCGTACGGGGCCCTGCCCTTGTTGGGACCGCGTTGATGACTAACACCCACAATGGCCTTGGGGTTTGGTCCGTCTTTTGTTGCCTGGGTTCTCGCTGACATGTTCATTTCGCTGGTATGGTGAGAGAAAAGATCCGGATAGCGCAGGAAGTTCCGAGCGTACTGTAAGATTGCCTCATGTTTTTGGGTAGAGCTAGCAGGTCCTTGATATATAACAGGGTACTTGAAGCGGTGTAGCTCAAAGCAAATCCCATAGAACCGCGATTCAAAAGGAGGGATGACACGAAGTATATTTGTTCTGCCAAGGTCTGAAGCCGGCCGTATCAACCAGAATGGAAGACCTGCATGGAAAAAGTCCTGGGCGACGCGAACATCACTGGTGAAAACACCAATGGTATCGGCAACTTCGACTGGTGGGGAGCCCACTGCCAACTTAGCTGAGTCCATCCGAGGTTTGTACACCTCCATGTAATCCAACATTGCCATTACCTCAAGCCAACACCTCTGCACATCCCTCACACCAAACGCCATCTGACGGAAGTTGGTCCACACCGACTCAAGGCGGACGAGACCATGCTCAATCATTTTAACCATTGGGCCGAGGGAAGGCGGGGCCCGAGATTTGGACGGATTTGACAGGAATGCATGAACCCGAGATAACAATACCGACGCAGAAGACTTCAGTTCGCCCAACATCGATTCCGATAGCTTGCCAAGGCCCCGAATGGGGGATGCCGGGTTCCTCAAGAGGAAAAAGTCCTCATGCGTAGGTTCCGTCCATATAATCAAATGGGCGGAAAGCGAATTACGCTTAGGAATTGCACCGTGATGACAGTTAAACGCGTTATAAGGTTGTGGCCAGAGAATAGGATCGTCGTCTGCATAGAGGCTGTCGGCACGCATCATGACTTTACGGTCTCCAGCTGGCGGCTCGGGGATAAAGGTCTGATTAGGAGTGGTGACAAAATATTCTCCACCGCAGAGGAGAGCCCCGACTTCGCCATCCGTCGCACCAATTTGCCCTGTAAGGATGCAATCAGCGGGCAAGCTACTGTAAACCCGAGATTCAACATACTGCCCATAACTTGAGACCTCAGCAAATCGTCATCCGTAAGCACGGTGGTCATTTTGATAACTCTCTACTAGCCGTGATAAAACTAAGAGAGGTACAGGCAATTTGAATGGCTTGCCAGTGGTGTAAACACAGTGTTGAGCCCCCAAGGCACTGCAGGCAATTCAAATTGCAAGCTCAGATAACGTGAGAGGATATCCGGGAGGATCTGCGAAAGGTTTCAGGTCCAGCTGGTGATAAGTTCTTGAAGGGAGCTCGGATTGAGTGACAAACAGTCAGACTCAAGGCAGGTGACAAAAAGTCAGACCTGCAGGGTGACGGAGAACGAGCAACAGACAAACGGAGCGCGGAAGAGAGCAGCGAAGGAACCAGGAATGAGTAGGAAGGAGGAGAGCAAGCGAGACTACGAAGAAAGGAGAAAGACCGACACAACTTGAAGCTCAACTTGAAGAACTTCAAGTTGAGGTTGTCAGTGTGACTGTGACTGTCAGCGGCAGGTGATGAGTGGCTGTGTTCCATTCTGCCGCTGGTACTATTGAGCTTGAATGGCCCATAGTAAAAACCAGGGTAGATGGGTTTCTTTATTGTAAAATTGACTAAATGAAACTATAAGACCTCCCCCGCTCGCGTTTGGGCATGAGCAGAGGCTATCTCAGGCTAGATATCTTATCTATAGCCTTATCATGATCATGATCGAGTGTCATGCATCATGATCGGAGTGCTAATCATTGATCAAATCTCAGGCTGTCCGAGCCTCGGAGTGGCAGCCGCATTGGCAACAAGTTACAAGGTCCGCAGCGAGTCCGAAGTCCAGCTCTCTATCTTTCAAGTTAACCGCGTGCAACCTATAACATGTCGAATTCCGCCTCTGACAGTGCTTCGCTCAATACCTTAGGTGAGACCACTTCCCAAGTGAGCATTGTTTCCACCGTTCCGAGTCCAAGTCTCTGAATCTAATTCCAGCACTTGAATGAGTTGGAATACCCTGATGAATTTACTAGGCTCACTGCATGGCTCCGCCTCGTTCTAACGATAAATGACCAGGATGGAGATCCATCGATCCCCGGGTATGCCGAATCAGTTGCTGCCCAGACTGACATCAACCACGCACTTCGGTCTGATGAAGACTTTGGTCCACTCGACGCTATATGCGCAATTCTTGTTCAAGATCATGAGATAATTGCCGCCTGCTATACTTCAACCAGGGTGCTTGTGGTGGAAGAAAAGACTGCCAACACGGACCTTGACCTCGGGGCTGAAGGCGACGACAACACTCCGATTGGGCAAAGCACGTTTCCGTTGAAGGTTACCATGATATGCAATCCTGATTATCGCATGAAATCCACAAACGGAGATCCAAAATTTCATAGAATTAGGTCTGTTGATACAGGTGCCAGCCTTTGGAATGAGGTCAAGAATGAGCCCTATCATTGCGCGATCCTGTGAGGTTTCCCTCAGCTTGTATCTTGCCTTCTCATTCACGTTTTGTCTAATCTAGTGGGCCGAGACCTTCAGAAGTCCATGCAGAGACTGTGTGCTCCTATCTCAATGACTATCGTGCCGCGCAGCCTAGCCTCCAGTTGAAGTATTCTCGCTCCTTCTTCGCCTATCTTCTTACTGTGTGTTGGCCAAAGCTGTTGCGGCGGATTACCAGCTGGCAGGGCCTTGGTTTGGTTTATTTGTTGACTCGTGCTGGTGAAGATATGGACTATGTGATTGAGACATTTGATTGGACCTCGGAGGACCTCCAACCCCAGGAGGATGATGGTGACCGGACGCTTGCCTCAATCCTCAAGTGGGCTAGCATGTCTATCGATGCAGAATCGCTAAGTCCCGATGTCAGGGCACAGGTTCAGGCATTGTTGTCGGCTGCTGGTTCGGAAATTGAAAGAGTGAGAAGATCAGAGACAAGGAATGGCCTCTACACTGCACAGACCGCCAAGGGATTCCAACATGTCGTCACCTCCACCTTCATGAATTTCGCGTCAACACTTACGTCCTTGAGGGTCAAGCATCAGGAAGTCTTAAAGGGCTCATCGGATATAAATTCTCACCTGGGCCAAGAGCTTGTATCCCTATTCGGTTGTCTCCACGTTCATACCACAGTCCTACTCTCTATTTTAAGTTCTGCAGCATTCAGGAATCATATCTCTGCCTTAACTTCCTCAGGGACTGATGTCAAATGCCTGATGCCGGAACGCCGCCATATAATGAAATATAGGAATTGGGCCAGGGGAAAAATTATAAAGGGTAATGGGGATGACCCAACGGATAATGCAGGCGATGTGGACGGTTTCAACGACGAGAGCGTGTTGGAGGTAGGCAATCGCTGATGTAGGTTTTCTATGAACATGACACTGATTCAATTCAGCTCCAAGATGGGTCCAACATCCATTCCTTCCTCAGATGGGCCAAGACATTTGTCTACCAGTTCCTTGGGAAACGACTACTAGAACGACGATCTCGCAACATCTTCCAATCCGATAGTTCAGTCGAAATTTCAGTTCTCGCTGTGAATCGCTCATCGGTCACCATAACACCGTCCTGGTTCGAAATGACAGAAGTTATGAAGCGTGCAATAGGGGCAGGATCAAGGTCCTCATCTCCAGCATACGACGGTACTGCGAGTGCACCTACGACGGGTGCAGACAAAGGCGATACCCTAGACCCCTCAAACCCTGAAAGCGTCATGAAAAGCCTGGAGAAACAAATCATGGCATATAAGGGAAAGGGTAATAAGGATTCCGAGGCTACAGTTAAAATGTTTCGGATCATGCTCTCTCCGGGGTCTGGAAGGTGCCTATTATCATTTGGAGGATTACATGCGGAGGCTTTGCTTGCTGCGCTCCTCAAATATTGTCCGGAATCCGTCCTTGACTTTAAGAAAGACGAGAGGTTGGCACATACTTGTAACGTACGTTGTCTTATCTTTCATTCTGACCTGATTAGTTCGACTAAATGTATCCCATTTGGGTAGGCCATGGAAGGATCCATGGTTGCAGTATCGAAGCTATGCTGCCCTGTTTGTTGGGAGCTTATGGAGATCATCAGGGCTGAACATCCTCATGAGCTCTCTATTCGTGGATGTCATTCCACTGTTTATCCAGTGCAACTACCATCTTGGCTTCCTCGAAATATCCGCGATGAAATGATAAAGCGATTCCGGAATCACCTACGCAATGCAATCCGACAGATGTCAATCCGACAGATGTCACTCTTTGAAGACAAACTCCAGAAAACCGCATTCATTAAACGGCATCGCCCCCAGGAAAGCGATTCGAACATCAGCATTGCCAGTAGCAATCATGATCAAAATCAACGGGTGCCAATTGCAGAGACAGAGTATCGTTCTACCTCCGCTATGGTGGCACAGATATTGAAAGGGAAATCTGATGTCCCTGGAGGTTCTACTTCTGTTGGAAACTTTTCATGAGAGATGATTCCAAACGTTCTGTTGCTTGTCATGATATCCTACCTCACCTTCCATCGTGCGTTTCACATTCTATTGTGTTCCACTTGTGAAGCTTTTCTCTTCGCGGCTGGTCGCGACTGTCTGCTCATTGTTCATGTACAGGATTGCATGTTACATTCATTCCCCAATTCGGCTTTTCAAAGTTCACGTCGATTACTATGATGCTAGTACTTCAAGTTCTACTCGCCGAGTTGAACTTGCCACTCCGAGTCCGAGTCCTGTCTATGCCTTTACAGTCCTGTTGGTTTATATTTGCTTTACTGAGGAGCGTCATGCTTGTGTATGTAGTCTCCAATTCCTGCGTATTGATTATTACGAAGCTAAGTTAAAGGCCGCCTACTAGTTGGCACTGCAATTGATTAGTGGCTGTGTTCCATTCTGCCGCTGGTAGATCCCAACTTGAACTTGAACTTGAAGGTCTTAGTACTCGGCGTTCAACTCGAACTTGAACTTCATCATCTCCACTTCGACGAGGCCCTCAACTGATCTTCCTTGTGAGTAGTACTTCATATCAAGTTGTTGCCCGCCCCACTCAGGCTCTGCTCCATTCCAGCCGCCTTCCCACCATTTCCTGGTGCCTGGCCCCCATTTGCCACCGCTTTTTCTGATTGGATTTTCATATTGTCTGTACTAGTAGTAAGTATTGGAGTGACTTCAAGTTACTTATTTTTCAATTATTTAGTACAAGTGCTTGCATACCATTCTTCTCAAGTGTTGTACTACAGGTCAGCCTGACTCGAGGTCAGAGAGGTCAGGTTGTCATGTCCGGTGCCAACTCGTATCGTGATTCTCTTTCCCCTGCTCCTGTTTGTCTGTCGGGTTCTCGTTCGGTGATTTTACCTTCTTCCCATGCTCTGTCACAGTGTATGTACTCAATGTACTAGGATTTCGTTGTTCAATCTTCAGAAAGTCATACGTTCCTTATTCCTCTTATAAAAACACTTCTTTTGGCGATAGGAACATCATAATAGTTCAACTGATATGCATATGTATCCTTCATATGTTCAAGGTTGTAAATACAATGTGCTACCTATGACTGATCTACAAGCCGTACAACAAGTCCAACATACAAATATCCTTCAAAAATCAAATGACATTGTGTCACTTCCTCCTCCCTAACAGCTAACTCAATCTGCACGCTGCAACCGAAGTCCTTGACTCCTTCTCTGCCCCCTTGCCGTCCTCCTGCCCATCAGTCTCCCCCTCAGCATCATGGTGACGTCCACCGCCTGAACGCCCTCTTCCGTGCCTGCCTCCAAGAACAAGGGAAAACCTATTATTTATCTTCATCCCATCCGGGCCTCCCATATGCTCGACATCCGCAGTCTCTGTCCGTGCAGTGACAGTTGTCGTCTGGACCGCCACCGCCGGTAGCGAGAATCTCTTGATGCGTCTCGCAGTATTTTCCTTCCGCGGCGACGACGAGAGTCTCCTCCCTGTCACATCACCCTCCCCGCTGTCTTCACCCTCGCGCTCCTCCAACAGCACACTCACGACATCAAACTTTTCCCTGCCCCATACTTGCGTCCCCTCCTTGTCTGGATCATCAAAACTAAAATCCTCCAAAATATGATGGTAGCTCCGTGGGCGCGAACGCAGCCTTGCACACCCTTTCGGATCCTCGACGACTATTCCTGACATAGTAGCTTTATCTTCAAGGTCGAGATCGAGGTCGATAGCCATAAGCGCCTGTGGAACCAACATTGGATTTGATATGATAGGAAGGGGCGGGCATGGAGAGCCAGGAGGGGAAGCCGGAAAAGGTGCTGAGTGTGTCGCTGTTTATCGTCCTGGGTTGGTCGTTGGTACTGCTACCCGGTATTATAGTCCGGTGGAACATCGAGCAGCGGAAATACCGTCTCGTAGCACGCCTCACACGCCCGCGCGGGTTTACTCTCTTCTTTCGTAGCCGAGTCCAAAATGAAGAATGTCTGCAACATACCAAAGTGGTCAGCAAACACATAAAACATCACATCTGATTTTGCCAGATACTTGCCCTCCCTGAACAACTTGCACTCACACATCTCTGCGAGGCCGACATTGGGCTCCGCGGGGAGACAGTGATGGTGACAGTGACAGTGGCTGGGGCTGGTGACATGGACAGTGAAGGCAGGTGTAGAGACGCGAATAGGGAGAGCTTGACAGGGAGCAGGGGCGAAATAACCATAATCAGGCTTACTTTATGTGGTATACCTACTGAGTTGCCTGTTCGTCGGTCATTGGATGGGGCTGGTGGCAGTGACAGCGAGGTGGGCGAAGCGGTTCGTTTCTGAGCATGCCGGGGTGGTTAGGGGGGGGGGGGGGGGTGGAAACGGGGGCGTTGGTGTTCTGTGCTGGACAGGGGCCGAGAACACATGGTGCTGCGGAGGGCTGGGGACGTCGTGGAGGACGTGGCAGCGCTGAGGGAAGCGAACGGCGTGGAAACCGGCCCACCACGGGCGAGCAGGGGACGATTAGGGCAAACGGGGGGCAGCGGGAGGCCTGGAGAGACGGGAGGTCGTCATCGTTGAATGTGACAGGGGAAGGGCGGCGTTCGGGACATCGAACGCTGGGCCCTTCTCAATGCTGGGGGCCTCCCTGTGCTGGAGAACAGTCGGGGGCGTGCAGCAGGGGTCGGGTAGGGAAAACAGGGGCACTTGCACTTTATTTGAAGAAATGGAACTTCAAGTCACGGTGGCTGTGTTCAATTCTGCCATAGGTAGATCTCAATCCTATTTGGTCAGCATCACGAATTATCAACATGTTCATGTTCAAAGTTTGAGTTCAAGTTCGAGCCTGAGTTCACCGTGACTTCAAGTTGATTTTGAACCATCATCCTCTCAGGGAGCCCGAGTCCGACGAAGCTCCTGACTTATTTTCTTCGTCACTATCATCTATCTACTAGTATCCTTGGCTGGCTTCGCAGGTCTGACTATTCGTCACCTGCTTTGAGTCTGACTTTTTGTCACTCCTCAATTGTGGAATTTTCCCTAACCCTCGGATTTCACGCCTCCACTTCAGGATTTCAAAACACTCCTTCGCAGATTAGTAAACGAGCTGAGCAAATTCGTTATGGCCGATTCGGGGAAATTTCGTACCACCAGTACCTTTTTCAAAGATATCCCATGGAGAACGAACGTTCTCTCTGCACCCGGCGCAATTGACGAACTTAATTCCGTACCTGAGCTGTCTGTAAGTTGATCGGTTCTGATATTTTATGCCGCCGCTCAACATTCTACCAAGGCATACTTGCGTCTCGTCTGTGAGCAGGAGACGAGTCTACGAGAATCGACCTACTTTCCAGGGATTGAGAAGTTACGGCTCCTCCGCACATTCTGTATCACTGGCGTTGCGCCTCACAACGTTCTTGCGAAAGAACTTCTGAAGTATCGCGTCCTGGATATCGTTGCGCTTCTCCATGACAAGGCATCCGAAATTAGGACGAAAGGAAAAGGATTGATACCATCCATCGATAAATTAGTGCGTTTTATGATCTCTACAAGATTACTTTTCCTTTTGACGAGTACACCTATTAGGCTATGAAGGACTGGGTGACAGTTGTTGACAATGCGACGCGATGCATGGAGATCGATATTGGATCGTCACTGCTCCCTAACTCCAGGCCGGGGGTGGACGATCGGCTCTCTGCTTGTTTTGAGGCATTTTGTTTCTCCACAGGCACCCTTCACAGGGCGAAGATTAT